>CM062290.1:57693214-57983331 GCA_031216915.1 Pictodentalium vernedei | reverse complement strand
TAAATGTTTTACAGCCATGGAACTCAATATAACTGAGCTGAACATAAACACTTACAAAACGTAAAACAACGGAGCTAACAGGAAATGCTTTCAACTAGAAAATAGACGTTTTGGGCAACAAAATGTTGATAAAAAATAAAAAAAACAAAACAATACATCTATGCCTACTCTATGGAAGTTAATAGAAATGTTATCAAAGCAAAACAACATCTGGAAAAAATTAACTGTCCTGGGGCCAATATTATAAATTTTTTACAATTGTATTTTCTGACCTGTTAATAATATAACTGACTAAAATCAACCATTAGCATTTTTAAAGATATGGCAATTTGCCAATTGACAAATTGCTATATCTTTGTAATGCAAATGGTTCATTTCAATCCATTTAAAGTTATTTCTATGAAATACAATTCTACAAAATACAATTCTAAATATTTTATAGTAATGGACCCTGCAAGAGGACTTGAAGGTACAAGTAAAAATTACTAAGACTTTCCCTTAAAAATAACATTCCCAGCAAAGTACATGTATGTACAGTACAAGGGTTAAACAATGTTTCGGTAGTACTAAACAATACAAAACTGCAATATAATAGGCGTGCAGCCCTGTGATTGAATGTAACTAAGCTAAACATAAAAACCTATAAAACCAACAACAGTTGAACTAATTATAAATTCCTACAACGAGAAACTAATATTTATTTATTTATTTATTTATTTATTTATTTATTTATTTATTTATTTATTTATTTATTTATTTATTTATTTGTGTTTAAGGTCACATACTTATGCACAATCTCTAATTGTAACGGTGACAGTTTTACGGGTGGAGGAAGCCGGAGGACCCGGAGAGAACCACCTAGCATCGACGAGCAACTGTCAGCTCCTTAGCATTCTAAATTTGTTCAAGCTCCGCTCAAGCAGGGTTACAGCGGTTGAAGATATTGTACCATGGACGTGCTGTACGCCTTAGTACACGGCGTCATCGTGCCCCCATGTAGGCAACCGGGATAAAGTGCCTTGCCCAAGGACACAACGCGGGTCGTCCCGGGCGGGGATCGATCTCGGGCATAGAAGCAAACAGTCTACCACTGAGCCAGCGCGTTCCCAACTAGAAACTAAATCGTTTATGGCAGGAAATGTTAAGATAATTGACAAAAATCCACCAGCACCAAGACTATAAAGGTTAATAAACACACATTCTTACAACTAGATAGTAAGTCATCTGTGGAGGGAAAATGTTTAAACATTTTTTAAAAAAAACATCTGTACCTGGCCTTCCCGTCTTATCTCCGTGAAATTAGTGAGTTTATCGCCTTTAAAGAATAAGTTTAATATAGAAATTAATGCCAGAAAACGTGGTCAAATCACCTATAGCGCCATGTTGCGAAGGGAATCGATTGGTGGCGAATTGAACCCCACTGTCTTGACACACGTCCCGACTGAAGAAATATTCCAATTGCATCATCATCCTTCGTCGAAGGCATGCCTTAATGTTGTACTTGGCATATTTCGTTCCCTGAGTTCCAATGTGTTCTATGTGCCTACTGGCACATAGAACACATTGGAACTCAGGGGACGATTTGTTAATGGGGATCACAGGTAAAACCTCAGAAAATTTGTTGGTGGATAAATTTTCTTAACTTATTTAATCTGCTCTAATCGGACTCAATCTTGATCATTCTTGGACCTTAACAACAGCAATTACCCACAGACCTCCATTTGCATGAGACCTGATGCGTGTGTGACCCAAGGTCAAGAAGCTACACTAGTCCCGCAAAACGCATATGATTACTAGGGTTGGAATATTTCAATAGGACGTAAAAGCGAACATACAGTTCGCTTTTTCGACCAAATGAAATATTCCATACGAGTGAATTTAAAACATACCATAAACTATCATGTTCTTTGAATCAAGCACGAAATATTTCTCAATCGTGACTTGATTTAACCGCATCTTTAATGGCATTATTGATACAGTGTTGTAAATAGTACGAATAGACACTCACAACAGCTGTAGGTTTATGATTACGCCCAGTAGTTTCACTAGGAGTGGAAATATAGTGGTGTTTTCAAGGCGAGCAATAATACTTAGTGATTGGAATAACAATAACTGTCGCACTAACGAATATCTCTATATCTTTGTGAGAATAAAGACATCACATTAAATGAATGGTAGTCTCCGCGCAAAAGCGAGCAAATACGCGCAACCACAATGAAAAGTGAGTAAACAAACTGCCTGTAACAGCGTCTGATTTCTTACAGAATTTAACGGGTGACCTGAGAGCTTGAATCACTCATTCCCATGCTTCATGTATTTCAGTGATATAATACTAACAGCAATAAGAACTTACTTTTAGAAATCCTACCACCTATACTGCAAATAGGTCGTGACATCGTTTCTAAACTTGGCGAATACTTTGACTTCTAACTGCTATCATCATAGGATCCACAATCGCCATATGTTCAACGCTCGCTGCTGGGCGTTAAAGTAACGTCATTGTTCGATAATTCATGAACAAAAGACCGTGTCACGAAAAACTTCATACACTTCGAGCAAGGAGAATTTCCAACCAATATCATCTTTACCGTCAGCCGGCACAGATGTGAAAATATTCCACTATATTCGTGGCCAGTAGAGGTTTTTATAGGTAACAGGAGAGTATATCAGTCAGCAATATCGGAAATAATTCACAACGATAAACATCCCCCTGAAAATATTCTCAGACAACTATCTTAAGATAGCTTTTCTCAGATATATGTCATCATGGGTAAATCACCACGCCATGGATATAATCAGATTCCAAATGCGTCAACGAATGGCATGGACAGTCACTCTTTCGATCAATGCCCGATAGATATGAGCTGTCAGGTAAACGGCTCTTCCAGTCACTGCCCAGTTCACTTTTGAACTAATTTCAAGGAGCCACACAGACTGAAACTCTTGTATCTCTGCGTAAGGTGATAGCAGGCTTAGATAATGGAGCAACTTGGTTAGTCGAGAGCAGACGTACGAACATGGTCTGATATAGCTAGGCTACCAGGGTAGTCAGGCAGGCATTATAACGAAATTTGTTGACTGGATTACTAATGGAGTTGATGGACATAAGTATTTGGAACCAAGAATTTGTGCCAGTTAAACAGCTTTTTGGCTCCACTTGGGTCATATTGGTGTATCTCGAGCTTAGTTCGCCGACGGTAGTCGTTGCCAGTTTGCTTTGGTAATTCAACGTACTCCCATCGTAATCGAACACACCCCTAGAACACTCATACTTCGTCCTAGTCCTTCCAGGGTATAGTAACTACGTGCTACTCTAGAAACCAAGATGGTTGAATCCAATACACAAAATGGACGACGGAAACGCCTGTCACCCTAACAACACGCACTACGTAGTAAGGTCACTGACAAAGGTGCATCGAGTAATAACGACGGAACATGTCGCTCACAAGTGCTACCATGATAATACTCGTAATATCAACAATACACTGCGATATGACGTTACTTCCGAGGTGCCCTGAAAAATGCCAGATATACCCCTGCTATACTACTTATGCAGAGGCAATGTGCTTATATACACCAGAAACTTAATTGAAGCACCCTCTGAAATGTTTCATGACAGTGAAGTTGTTGTTACTGATTATTATGTTTTAATTATTGCTGTCTTGCAGTACATTTCATTTGGTGTAACATAATGTTCCTGACTGACAGCGTACCCCAAACACATCCCCTCGACCACGTGAAGCATGCTTCACAAGCAATATCTCGATACAAAACAAGAAAATTTGTCACTTCTTTTATCAATAAATCAGAGGCACTAAGATGGCAAATCGTTGGCATGCATACAATAGGAATGTTATTCAAAGCTATTGGAAGGCAGCTTGGCTATAATCATTCTGTCATCGGCAGACTTGTCCGAAAACATCAACAACCAACGATGTAAGGACCGACCAAGGCCTGGACAACCCCAAAAGACATCTCCTCGTGAAGAACGTAGTCTGGCACGCCTCGTTAGGCGTAAACCCTTTGCTTCAAGTGGGGTTTTGAATGACGTTGGATCCCCAACAGGCGTTTGTGCAACTGAACTGCCCGTAACCGTCTCAAAGCACTAGGTATGGGGGTCATCAAGTATCCAGCTCTGTCCGACAGCATCAAAGACGAAGTGCGTAGTGGTGTATGGTACGACAACATTGGAATCTCAGGACGTGGAGGAGAAGCCATTGGTCAGCCGAGAGTAGATTCCTGCTTCACGTCACAGATGGCCGCATGGGAGGGTGGAGGCAAAGAAATACTGCGTACGCATAAATTTAGACAAGTTCGCATTCAGGTCGACGCCACCAATGGTCAACTTGGATGTAGTTCTACTGTAGGTGTAAAATTTAACTACTGAAATCCCAGTACTGGCGTGGAACATCAGATCTACTGCACCTTATGGTGGAGGATCCGTAATGATCTGGGGATGCATCCCTCATGATTGTAAACTTGATATGGTGACTGTGTGTGGGAATCATAATAGCCATCAGTGCATCCGGAACATTCTCAATCCGGTTGTCGTGCCTCATTTTGACAACCACCCGTTGGCTAATCGCCCTGTTTTCATGGACGACAATGCAAGCCGCATCGTTCCCATGCCGTGAGAGCATTCCTTCAGAACAACGTTATTACAACACTATCTTGCCCTGCAATGAGCCTCGATTTGAATCTCTTAGAACACATCTGGGACTTTCTTGGATGCCGTGTGCAAGCAGAGACTCCGCCTGTACCGCATTTGGGCACTTTGGAAGCTGCATTGCATGATGAGTGGCAGCAGTTGCCTCTGGACCGTATCAGAAGGCTCACTGGTAGCATTAGGAGGAGGGTTCAGGCTGCCATCCAGGCATGTGGTGGATACACTCGCTATTGACGTCTGACACTGCTGTTGTGTTCAGGAGATTACAGGTTACATTTTTTGTCGGTAATTACCGCATTGTTTCATGATAGACCGTTCCAGCACCATAATTGTCAAGAGAACATTTCCATCAAAACATTAGTGACAGATATGTGTAATTGTGTCATTAGAATACTGCATATTTTCATCATTGTGTTGTCTTTCATTTGTCAATAGACCATTCTTTCCGCAAACAATCAGTTTTGGTCATCTGAAAGATAGCATGAAAGTAATAAAGGTTTCTATTAACAGCACTGCGAAACAATATGGGGTGCTTAATTAAGTTCCATGTGTATATTTATTTGTTTACAGGGGCTTAACGACTGTTCCATTGTGTTGGGCAGAGGTAATGAGAGCATAAACGCCAAAGCGAGTCGTCCTAAAGCCGTTTCATAAATGTCATCTCCAAAGGCTAGAGTCTTCCTGGTAGTTTTTTTTTCTCCTTTTATTCCAACGAGTGCGGTGGGGTGATACAGTACAGTCAGGACGGTAACTATCTTGAATTTACAAACAGATATCTATGACTCTCAGTGAGTTATTCATACAAGGACAGTACAATCACTGATATAACCCTTTACCCAACGCAACGGCCAAAACCGACCAGCGCTATTCTCAAAAATACCCATATTAATTTTCATTTTTTACCTCAAAAACATAGGTTATGACCCCTCATTGGAACGATCTCGTCGAGCTCGTTCCCATGAGGGGTCATAACCTATGTTTTTGAGACAAAAAAATAAAACAAATTAGTTATTCAAGAATTATTTTGGCAAGTATCGTCTGCTTTTCATTTTAGGTAAAGGGATAAATCACGACAATCGGATTTGGAATTAAAAAAGCCGTGGTTGTCTGCAAATTGTCAAATCTGACTTCTAGGACAAGCCTCACTCCGATATCACCATATTAGCTATCACTCGTGATAGGTTTATAACTATGTAGAGATATCTGAACACGCCAGTTAATGGTTAATAGTACCTCACTCGATTATATGCACCCCAGGTTTTACGCCCCTGGATGCAGTTCCTCTTCTCCGTGAAGGTCGAACAAACCTACATGTATGGAATTATATGTGTGCATGCTGCGTGTGCTAACACTGACATGGAATCCCTTGTATACATTTATCACGCAGTTAACCCTTTTAAATCCGAGAGGCCGTTTTTCGATCTACAAACACATTACGTCATCATTTCATCACGTAGGGTGGTTGCGCAGTGAATTAAGGCTGCACGTTGAAAATATTAATTGCTCTACCCCCAAATAATGAATGTCGACTCTTCCATTTGGTATATCACCAGAGTTTAAAGGGTTAAAATAAGGTTATTTCCAACTAAAGTTGTATCAGAGTGACTAAAAACCGTGGGATTATATATAGCGATAAATTGATGATGCTTGGATAATAAGTAACATTTATAGAGTGGTGGCCGAGTGGGTAAGTGCGCTGGTCTCTCATGCCAGAGATCCAAGGATCAATTTTCGGATGGGAAAAGCTATTCGAACACTACTCTCTGGCAGCATTAATTATGAGGTGTATAATGTCACAGCGTACCATCCTATCGGGTGTGGGCGTAAAATGACTGACCTCTGTGCGGAAAGTCCGTGCAGGCCCCTCACACTATTCGAGAAGAGCGAGGCAACGAAGGTGTCGCTAGGAAGTTCATCCCACACACCTGTGTCATTGGGCCAAGTAAAGGCGTTAATAGAAATTGCATAACTTGTTCATCAATCCTTATAAAATAATAACCTTTATAAATAGTACCATTAATGGCCATTTTGTAAAAAAAAGAGTCATTTCGACTCTGCCTGTCACCGAATGCAACACCAGAGTGTTCGTTTTATTTAATCTTACTTGTTTTACAAGGATTGGAGAACAAGTTATGCAACTTATATTAACGCCTCTCCCTGGCCCAATGGCGCAGGTGTGTCTGATGACCTTCGTAGAGGCAACTTCGTGACATCGCTCTTCTCGAATAATACGAAGGGATCCTCAGAATACACGTAGTGTCTTTCTCCCTACACATAGGCCAGCCATTTTACGCCTCCATCCAGTAGAACGGTACAATGCGACAGCATCAACCCCACATTTAATGCTGATAGAGAGTGTTCGGACACCTAGAGAACTTTCCCGACGGGGATCGATCCCGGGACCTCTGGCATGAGAGACCAGCGCAATTATCCACTCGGCGACATCACAGTGTTACGGAAGATTAAGGTCAAAATCCTGACTATGCTGATTTGTTTTGCATGTTCTTTACACTAAGATGTGAATAAGTTACACATCCATGTTTCTGGATAATTTTTCATGGGTGTGGTCCACGTCTCGGTGAAAGTTCTAAGTCAAGAAAATCGAAAACCGTTACTTACAGCGTGATAAAATTGCATACCTCTGTTCCTACACAGCTACATGAAAATGTTTTAAATGATAGCTTGGTTTGTGTGTTTTCAAGATACTACGAATTGTAAAATCAATAAAGAGAGTTATCGTAAATAATGAAACATTATTAATGAGTTTCTTTCGGGATACGTGTGTCACGTGCAAAGAGATGTTCAATAAGCCCATTCAGCTTATCTAATTTTCATATACACCCTTTCAGTTTACAGAGATTTTCGTTTGTGAAAGTCTGTGGTACTCGTTTCAGTTTGTTGAGAGTAACTGAATTTGCTTTATTGCACGCCTGTTCTATGAAATCCCCGTCTACAGCAGCACTAAACCATGCGGGAAATGAAAATCTGTTCCGTACACATGGGCCACAGAGGACATAAAACGGATCATTAACAAGAAATTCACTCTTCAATTGCAAGGTATACACATGTATTCTGAGTGGCTTTGATAGATTTGCTTTATGAGTGGTTAATAATTCAGGTAGAGACCTCCAGAAGGGTGAAAATTCCTGATCAAACAGGTCCATAGATTCGTTAAGTAACTGTGCTGTTTAGTTCTATTTAGGTATCGTAACCTTAACGTCGGCTATAGAAACGAAATTTAAACATTTAACTCTGTTGCACCCAAGACTTAATCCACTCTAATGAACGAAGTCAAGAGTCGTGGTTTTCGGGTCATTAAAATAGTCAGTATTTCAAAAACTGCATTAAAAACGTTTATGGGCGTTCTTACACAAAAAGTGGAAGATTTCAACAATTTGAAATTAACAGAAAAGAAATCGCGATTCAACACGAATCTTTCGCACACATCCCGGTAGGTGTGTGTTAAAATTTACTTAAATGATACAAGAGAGACAGAAATCGTACAGACATCCTAGAACTCGTTGAGCTTGGTAAGCATGGGCTGTCTATGCTTTACACTGTTGCTCACAGCCTTGATCGGGACGTGTTCTGGGGGAGGTGTGGATCTAACGGTACATCCATATTCCAAAGGAGAAGATATTGTCCAAGCTACAGTGGACAGAATCAATAGCGAGTGTCTATTCCCGGACGACAAACTGTTTCTAAAACGTGTGGCGTATGTACAATCAGAATATGGAGAAGAGGCGACGACATTCCGCACTGGATACTATGGAGGAATATGGCAAGTATGTAACAGACAAAACATGACACAGATTATTTCAT
Organism: Pictodentalium vernedei; assembly: GCA_031216915.1. NCBI lineage: Eukaryota > Metazoa > Mollusca > Scaphopoda > Dentaliida > Dentaliidae > Pictodentalium > Pictodentalium vernedei. The sequence goes on along the minus strand of CM062290.1, from coordinate 57,974,843 downwards.
TATTTGACCTTTTTGATATTTCAGTCAGTGTTTGTAATAGTTTCGTGAAGGATGGGAGAGGGGTATTCTATCTATAAATACAGCGCCCACGCCCACGCAGAGGTTTCCCTTCTCCACCCACATCATCGGTAAATGTAAGAATCCACCAGAAAGCGATTCGAAAATTAGTTTGGTCGGAGAACAAAACCTGAACTTTTCTTCCGTCACTGATCTGTGCGTGTTGGTTCCACGGGATGAAGGCGGTAAGCTGATATAGAAAAAAGCATCGTTAAGTTACCTTCGACCCTCACGAATCTTCATACTGAACTGGACTACGGTTGTTGCGACAACACTAAAATTGCTGTGCACAGGCCTTGGCCAAAAGGGGGCACTCAGAGCACGTGACACCCACATCCCAACACACTAGGGCCCCCGCGAGTATTCGATTGAGATCGAATGGAATACCGAATCGAATACTGCTCACTATTCGCGAATCGAATCGAATATCGAATCGAATATATCGGAAACATGATCATGTTGGCGCGTTCTCCCTATTCCATACGCCGGCGACGGATATATCCGTCGCCGGCACATGAAATAGGAAGTACGTGCCACGGATAAATCCGACGCCGGCACTGAATGTGGTGTTTCAAGTGACTGACCTTCTTTCGCAAAATCGATGTAAAAACTTGCCAATACGGGGAAAAGCGAGCCAGCAGAACACGTGCAAGTGTAGTAGTTGGACTAGATTCCATTTACGCCCACACTTGTTGTTGAGACAGGGCCGCTTGTCGACAAGTCCAATTCCTTGTATCAGGGAGGGCAGGCCTACCCATCATCGTCACCCACCGATCTTCGCCGAAGGCACAGCCTATGATGTCTCACTGAGTTCCTTCTAAAGTTCGAACGCCACCTTAGATGCATGCTGTTACATGAGGGGGCAGTATCACCTTCCAGGATATTGTTGTCATCCGGCGTGTCTGGTAGAGTGTGTTGATCAGGCATTCCTGCCTCAAGCAAGATTTCCCTGTATAGCCCCATTACCACTTGCAATGCATTAGGACATCGTTTAGGACATCGTTTCAGTGCTCCAAGAATCTCACCGGAAAGTCCGTTCTGGAAGGTTGTATCAGAATTCTCGGCAGTTATTAAATGAAATCCGTTTTTAAGCTGTGGGATGATTTTTAAAACACGCTGTCCTCAAGATTGCAAGGATAATCGGAGATATTCGAAAGATATTCGGCGCCGACGAACACTACCGTCGAATCGAAAATCATTTCGATTACCGAATATTTGCAGCGCCCTACAACACATCCCACCTATCTCACCCCTGAAACAAATAATCTGATACAAAACAAAACTTGTGCTTTGTACAAGTAAGAAGTAGTGGTAAATATGATGTTCGTAAAATCGATTGAGGTATATTTCATTGTTCAAATGTGTTCAATGGATTTCAGGTGCTTTAACTGATGTGTGTTGTTCCCCGCAGGTTCTAGTGAACAATACACCATAGTAAAGCCAGTTAATAACACATTGAACAATTGATTGGTAAACACAGTGGTTAACAAATACGCATTCGATGTTGCTTGCTTTTAACTTTTCTCGGTTTGGCCAAAGTTTGAAAACGGACCATCGGACTAAAGAGTGCCTAAGGAGTGATCTCTCCCTTCGATAATCTTGAACACCTCCCCTGCTGTGTGTAGTACTTGAAACGAGAATGAATGTACCATATGCAAATGTTCATTTCGGACTAACCACCACCACCACAACGGCCCAACTTCGCTACCTTGAACTTCTCGAAAAGACAGGCGCCAGTGTGACGTATTAAAAACATATTATCTTGATGAGAGATCGCCTTGTTTGTTTGTACTTTTCTGTTTGTTTTATTTTGTTTTTGCAACGAGTGAACTTGTCTTTGCGTAATTTCTTTCAGGACGATTTGGGAAAAAAGAAATGTAACGGGACGTATATATGAGAAGGGAGTAGCCATCCATGTCCATCCAAAGACTTTGTTGATAACGTTCAGTTATGTCGGCTTTTCCATTTTTCAGACGCGATAGTACATCTCCATTTCGTCGGCCGAGTGCTAGAATGTCCCATAGAGGACATAGAACATTCTAGCACTCAGGCGACGATTTGATAAATAAGCTTGTCCCTATATCTAGATAAATTCTGTCTTTTGATTGATCAGAATGCCTTTGTCAAAAAGCCATAGCAAAGGGTGCACCCAAATCCAAGGTATATGAGAGCGTGCAACATCCAGGGTTTATGGGCACGCGAAACATCGGGGGTATATGGTTTAAATGAAAACGTTTTGCTTCCACTTGCCTCGATATAAAAATCGAACAACAAAATCTGAAAATAGTCACAAATATTATCAGATTTCCGACAATTTGACCATATACTAATAAAATAAATTAGGGGTTATTTGATAAAAGTGAGACATATGAAGAAATATATTTATATTTTCATCAAAAAGACAGTACTGTGGCATCTGGTGGACGATTTCAGCATTAGTTAGGTGTCTGACAAGCACATATTCCACGCACTGAGCTGTAGAAGACATGGACGGTCAGTCAGAGAATTTACCACATTCAGTCCAAAATCTCAATACCTTGTAAATCCTCTTCGGTTTGCGAGGAGACAAGCGCGGATCTGACGTGGCATACTCCTCATCAAACGTCCAATATCAGCTTGACTGATGTTATTCCATTCTTCCTGCAGTGCAACGGAGAGTTCCTGGATATTGGTAGGGGGCTGTTGGCGTTGTCGTAGGCCCCTGCCAAGCACACCCCAGACGTGCTCAGTTGTCGAAAGGTCTGGACGCAGTGCTTACCAAGGCAGTGTTGTGATGTTCTAGTCCTGGGGGAACTCTGTAGCGAAGAGGGCCCTATGTGCTCTTGCATTGTCATCTTGGAAAATGAATCGACGGGCTTGACATCGCGCAAATGGCACCACTTGAGTCATGTTGTCACGGTAGTACTGCCATGTGACGCGCCCTTGGATGGTATGTAACGCTGTTCTGCTTGTCATATTTATGCCTCCCCACACAATAATCGATCCACTACCAAAACGGTCGTGCTGCCTAACGGTTACGTCATGGTATCGTTCCTTCCGTCGCCGCCGCCACACTCTGTTTCGCCTGTCGTGGAAGTCAAGAGTGAACCTCGGTTCATCGGAAAATATGACGTTGCTCCACCGACAATTGTCCCAGCGCTGTCGTGCTCCACACCAATTGCGCCTTGCTGCGATGTGACGTTCAGTCAAGCGTGGAATTATTCGAGGTCGTCGAGCGTACAAATTCCAGCTGTGTAGGCGATTCCGGACCACTGACTCGCACACTGACTCACACATCTGTCGCTCAGCGCAGCTGCTGTCCAATTTCTGAAGCACGTTGATGGCGGTTACGTAATGCTGTGGTTCGGATAAAACGATCCTGGTTAGCAGTTGTCGCCATTGCAAGACCTGATGGGCATCTGTCATCAGCATTGCCTGTCTGACAGTAGTGTGACCACAACCTGCTTATCACCGATTGAGTAACGTTGAGAATTTGTGCCACTGCAGTCTGTTTGTTGCCAGCTTCCAAAATGCCAACGGCACGTACACGTTCAGTCTTCGCATACCTCAAACGTTACGTTTCGACCAGAAACTATTGATGAACGAGTTTATCCCAAGAAAAGAACGGCGAGTTCTCCGAAAAAGCCCGTCCAGTACAAATGAAAATTTCAAAACGTACCCCACGGACATTAAAACGGTGCTCCTGCGAAAAACCTACACGAAGTTTTCGTGGGCCGGTGACATTCATGATCCACACTAAACTTGATAACATATTGATGTGTCCAATCACGGGTATCCATTACCGTTTTCCGAAAATATCAACATCAGTTTGGATACCCCCTAGTTTTCTGAATAGTATAGTTTGCTGTTATGAATTAAATAGTCGAATAATTAATTGAAACAACTTGAGAAAAAGAAAATAAGAGCAAATATCGCCCCCCCCCCCCCCCCAGCAGTTCCAATGTGTTCTATGTGCCAGTAGGAACATTGAACACATTGGAACTCGGGGGACGATATCTAAACAAAATACTGCTCACTCGTTTCCTTAACAACCCAAGGAATGTAACTCTATCTATTGTCTGCTGCGTTTGTAAAAACAAATCAATTATTCACGAATTTGGTCCAACGGATTACGGAGCGTGAGAAACGCGTTCACAGATTTCTTGCCACTATGTTTCTATTGTGTTTCAAACGGGACAAAAACTTCATCTCGGTCAACATGTATGGTATATGGAGATTTAATATGTATGTCTCATTTAAACGCCCCACCTGCGGCTCAGTGTTTAAAAGCCGACATCCAGATATTAAATCTCCATATACCATACACGTTGGTGGGGATAACTTATAGTGAATTTGGAGGAAGTGACGCAGGAGGACATTTAAACAATAAAGCGGCAAATAATTCCCTTTACCCAACGGGGTAGTATTACATTTTTAACCGTGAGACTTGGCGAATGTGTTAAATACAATTTGTAGAGTGTCATCGATGCCTATAAATACGTAGAACAGGAGCGCGTGAATGGGAGAAATCTCGTAAATGAAGGTGGTAATTTTATGAAAAAGCCATGTTGTTTGTTTAGTTGGGTTTAATGACACTTTCAGCAACCAGGGTCACATCGTGTCAGACAGTTTTACGGGTTGAGGAAACCCCAACAAATAAATAAATGATAAATAACGGACTCTTATACGGACGGGTACGGTAAAATAAATCTCAAAGGGATCATGTAATGACATACCACAGTCTGATATCATAAAAATATGTACAATCTAAAAGAGTGTGCTCCGTTTTCAACCCAAGATGGCAAGGAACACATTCTGATTGCACATTACTCTCCAACATAAAAGAATAGGTAAGTGTTGTATGACCAATACGACATCTTGACAAAATTACATGCTCTTTTCTACAAAGGTTACTAGATGGATATTTATTATTGATAGTTGGTCGGAAGCGAGGGAGCTTGTTATTTATCTCTCAATCCCATTCTGCCATGCTATCAAAGCATACAAAAAACGTAATTGTTTTTAAACAACAGTTCAATTCGCATTAACCCTTTACCTAACACGAAAAGAAGACGACACTTGCAAATAATATTTTGAATAACAAATTTAACATTTGTTTTGCATCAAAGACATAGCTTATGGCTCATCATTGGAACGAGCTCAACGAGCTCGTTCCAATGAGGAGTCGTAAGCTATGTTTTTGAGACAAAAAAAAATGAAACAAATAATAAAAATTTGATTAGTGATTTTTGTGAATAGCGTAGGATGGTTTTATCTCTTACGTAGGGTAACGGGTTAAATGATTTTTGTTGTTTATGCGTTATCTCCAGGTCGCTCTCGTCGTTTATCCTACGGTGTTTCATTTGAGCTTATTTCTTAATTCGGGGTGGGTTTGTATCTGAGATCCTCTTGAATGGTCGTGCATCACCGTTTTTAACGTATCAGTATATTGATAGGGAAAGGTCATGTAATAAACAAAACATATATACCAGATAAACGGAATTTCCACTCGTATTACTATACCGCAAATGCCAAACGCCAGTACTCACTCAGAGAGCGACAACTCGCTTTCCGACTGGGAGGCGCCAGGAGTTCCCAGATCGCCGACATGGAGGTTGGAGAGTCCCCCTCTCCCAAGCCTACAGAGTCACGGTCATTGCGACTTTTTCCTAATTAAAACAAAAAATTCTCAAATCGGATCACGGATATTGCGACTTCTTCCCAATGAAAACAAACGTTTTTCCAACCAGGTCGACTCTGGGTCTGCTGAGTGTGAGACATGTTTGTTTTAATTGGGAAAGTGTCGCAGTATCAGTGACTCTAGAGGCTTTGAGAGAGTTAAAGCGAAACACAAAATTTAGCGATATTTAAATCAAAATGAAAAGTTATGTCAAGAAAGCCACTGACTATTGGCAGCCAAGTTAACATAAACTCAAATATTTTAGTTTATGTTAATATGTCAACAGCTAAGTACTGGTGGGCATGCTGTGAGAAGTTGATATTTCACAGTGATGAGACACTCATCGGGTTATTCCTATTGTGCACGCGTATCGGGTCTTCGGGAGTATTATCTCTACCGTTATGCTGTTTGCATCATTTTATCTCACCGACGAATTGGGACGATTTCCGCTAACCCTTCCCGGCGGGGGTGGAGGGGTCAGGGGGCGTACCCCTCCCAATGCACCGACCCCTTCTTTTGGTGCCACCCCTGCTTTCCTATAGACGCAGTATGTGTATTGTTACGTAGTTATGCAATGTTATTCGGCATCAAATCCTAAACTTAATCATATTTTTATTCTTTTCTAAGGTCGATGAGACAATGTTCCTTGAAACATCAACCTGTCCAGGTCATTTAGCCTATGTATGTCAACAGATACAAACGTCGTTCAATATTACCTGGCACACAATGCAATGGCAAGATCTGATGAAGCCTCTCTTTTCCGCTCTTGCGGTCAAATTATATGTGGAGCTGAGACATTTTCCTGTTATTTCTGGAAGCATTAGTGATCAGGCTTGGACATGGGGGATGGTGTTCCACAAACAAGCGCAATATACAGATTATATAAGAAAATTGGCAACCATTCACACTGGTATGTATAAATTATGGAGACTCGTTTCCAATCTTTACTCCCAAATAATGCAAAATATCTATGCACAGTATTCGTTCTTCTGAACATTTGTCACTGACCGAACTTTTTGTGCGATCTGTGTTGGCGAGCGAGAAGGCTGTTTCGGTTAATAGTCAGAGAACAAGTTATGCTACTTATATTAACGCCTCTCCATTTGGCTAACTTGTTCGCCAATCCTTGTAAAACAAATGAGATTAAATAAAAAAAAGACTCTGGAAGGCGTTACCCTGCATCTTCCGTCCCAAGTTTACTTGCTTTCAAGAAACAGCTTAAAGCTCATCTATTCAAATAATTTATTTCATAGCTTGTGTTCTACAATCTGAAAAGCGTTTTAGAGCACACTTGGTGGTTTCACGCTATACAAATTTAACTGTTATTATTTATCATTGAAAAATATAAATTATTTTACTTTGCAGTACATCTGTTCATCCCTTAATGGAACAATCTCCGTGAGCTCGTTCCGAAAAAATACCATCTGTTATTTTTAGAACAAAAAGACAAAAACAAAAGGAAAAGACATTAACATGACACACGTCTTTGTGGTTTTGTATTCAATACCATTTTCAACAATTTAGACTACACTGCAAAACATATAGGTTCTCTTTAGAACCAAAACTGGTTCTAATCTTGTCCCTGAGATGGAACCAGTTCTGTTTAATCAGTATTTATATCAAATCAAATAAATTTACCAAGATTAGCATTAGAGGACTCACACCCCAAGCTTTAGTGACTGCGTCCTATTTTACCAGTGAAACAGAGCATGTTTACCACTGTAAACAAGCACTGCTTCACTTTCCGGGATTCCTACGGGGGAACCAGGCGTAGACGTTGATGATATTGTGACGTTAGTGCTGATTGAATTATGGCTGTAGGCAGTCATTGGGCCATTTCCACTTCACGTGGCGGGGCGTGATGTATTTTGGGGCTATCACAAGGTTAAAAGCTAATTACTTCTGTGATACAATAAGCAGTTGGTCAATCCAATCGAATTTGAATTCTTGCGGATGTGTTTCCGCGGCAGTAGATGGTTATCGATGAGTACACGCCTGTGTTAAAACCGCAATGTACGAGGCAACAGCTCTTGAAGAGTTGACACAAAATGTTTCACTTGTTGTGTTCTTTCAGTTTGCCATTACACAAAACGAAGCTAATTAATAACAAAACAGTTTTCACCCCATGTGCTGGAAGAAGTTGTAGACTACTTTGTCTAAACGGAAACAAACTGAACTTTGAGAGAATACAAGTTTGCTGTCATTTGTTCACAGTCACAGTTTGAGGCCCAATAACAAAATAGGTGTTTTTTTTTAGTCCCAAATAGAGGACAAATGTGTAGAGATCACGTTTATGACTATACCAATAACATGATTTTGGATGGCGTTATGGTTTATTAATGGTCCGACAGGAATGATTAACAGCCAGAGGGCCCATTAACAGCCCGAGACGAAGGTGAGGGCTGTTAACAGCCCGAAGGCTGTTAATCATTCCTGGAGGGCCGTTGATAAACAGGGACGCCCAACAAAATCTTGTTATTATTATAATTACCACTTCTAAAATGGTTAAATCCAAAAGTTCTTCATCAAGTTCACTTGATTGTGACATCCCTAGTTTTCGCAATGACAGTTAAGCAAACAACATATGTCGTCTATTTCAAGATAAACAAAACGTCACGTGGTCAGTCACATGATAGCCTAATTTAAATATTGTTTGCCACGAAAAATTCGCCTTCTCCCGAAATCTACTAACTTGGCACAAGACAAAAGTCAAAACACGCGTGTCGTCTGGGTTTCTTTTATAAACAAAACGTAATTTGCTCATTTAAATATTCATTTAAATACTCATTTGAATATATTTTGTTCGCCTCGAAAATATGACACACAAGAGTGGCCTCCTCCTGAAAACTTTCCAACCCAAAACTTGTAATGAGCTATTTACACTCACCTGAACTCTTCCAAATCTATTAATTCATGACCAAATGGTGAAAGTTCACAAATGTGTGATATTCATTACATTTATACGCGCGTTTGAACTTCACTCGGAGCCGAGGCGTTTTCGAAATATTTAAATGGAGGCGGGCCGTTAACCAGATTAACATACAACTTCCAGTTTGAGACCACGCATTATACACTTTTACCGTAAAGGTAAAATCGTTTTAATCTGCTAGAGAACGCCCTGTGAAGTGGTAATAATTGTTTTTAATCTCTACTTCATCAGACAAGCTTTGTACTGAGATAGTCGAAACGTTTTCTCTGATCTCACAAAGCTCGTTTGATGAGACCGTTGTTGATAAATGCTTTGTTTTACACCAATTCTTGATTTTAACAGAGAGATGCTAAATGCACTGATTGTTAACAAATACAAATTATCAGAAGATGAGTTTCAACATGATCGTCGTAAGTTCTAAAATACACAGCACTGCAGTGGTACGGATAATTTAAGTCTAGCCTCTTTCAAAGGCCCATAGGCGAAAGTTGGTGCCCATCTTCTACCACACGAGTCCAATATTAAACTTCAAGCTGGAAAATCATTTTCGTTGCGGTACGTCTCACGAGCAGCCAGTGATATTGTGCTGGCTATCGTCGATTTTGCTGGACGATTATAAAGTGGATACCACGGTCTATTTATGGCATCTACAATAGACCACATTAGTCCAAACATGGACCCTACGGGAGTTAAATAATATTTGGATGTGGTACGTCTTCTGACGTACCACATCAAAAAAATATTTTAAAGCCTAGGGTCATCGGACCACACAGAAAATATTGTATGGTTTTTGGTCTTTGTCCTTTGCAAGAACTGAACAAAAAAAAACATGTTACGGCCTTATGGTCGATATTTTAATTAATATTTTCTTTGAAGTAAGATCACTGCTTGTAAACACAGTCGTGTTTGTCATATACACATGTATGTATGTGACGTTCAGTAACAATCAGGACAGCATCGTCGATTTTGCCGAGTGGTTATAAGTGAACACAATGGTCGATTTACGCCAATGACAGACGGTAGCAGTTTGATAATACTGTTGTGTCCAAACACGTCATGGTCCATATTTATTTATTTATTTATTTATTTATTTATTTATTTATTTATTTATTTATTTATTTATTTATTGTGGGTTAACAACGCTTTCGACAGTCAGGGTCACCTCGTGTCGGGACAGTTTTACGAGTGGAGGAAGCAGAGCACCCGGACAGAACCACCGAGAAGGTACACCATCGACGTTAGTACACAGCGCCACCGCACCCCCATGTGGGCAGTCAGGATTAAGTGCCTTGCAAAGGACACAACGCAGTTACCCCTGACGGGAATCGAACCGTCTACCTTCCGGTTTGAAGTCCAGTGCCGTAACCACTGGGCCACCGCGCTCCCATAATTAACCATTTACCCAACGCAGACGATTTAAAAATTTATTTTAAATATCATTTTCAAATTTTTTCAAACAATTTCCACAAAACCATATCGTGTGACCCCTCTTTGGAACGAGCTCGACGCTCTCGTTCCAGGGAGGGGTCACATGATATGATTTTGTTGAATTTTTTCGAAACATAATATTTTTCAGCTGCTGAATTTGCATATTACGCGGGCGGATGCGGGCGATTCGTTGGGTAAAGGGTGAACTAAAAAAATGCACTAGTATTTTATATCTGCAATAACAGAAAATTAACAAATACTTGAACAGATTAATCGAAAAAGAGCAATCTAGACTAAAATATACCCGAGAGTCAGATTTGGGATGCGTATCATCAAATTTGTCCAGCTGTGCACTTCATGAAAAATCACATGACAAACATTTAGAGCGATATCATGGTTTTGTTTCAGCCCCGTGTGATAAAAAAATGGATGTCGTAATTGTGGTTGATGCTGCTAATAGTACCAGTCTCCCAAATTTCATCACTATCAAGTCATTTCTTAGGCACGTCACCGATGGATTGACGATAGAGCCAGACAAAACGCGCATCGGCGTTGTCCGATCCAGCGCAAATACACATCCAGAGTTTTACCTAAACAGTTTCACAACAAAAACAGCAGTCCAGACAGGAATCGATAACATTCACTATGGCAATATGGAAAAGAATGCAGGAAAGGCAATTACGGTAGCCTATGAGCAGATGTTTCTCGCGGACAAAGGGTCGAGGGAAGGTGCTGTGAAGTTAATATTACTTGTCACAGACGGTGACTCGCACAACATTACATCCACGGTCGAGTCAGCCACAAAAGCGAGAGAGAAAGGAATCATTATACTTGCTCTGGGAATTGGATTGCAACACGAAGCTGAGCTGAATGCAGTAGCCACGAGCCCAAACTGCACCAGTGTGTTTGCTGTTGATACTTTTGATGAATTGGACTCCTTGCTTGCTGAGGTACAGAAAAGTACATGCAGAGGTAAGTTACTTATCGCATGACATGACCTCTTTCCGACCATTAACAGGTAGAGTACTGTGTTTGTCTTGACGACATATTTCTTTTCATCATATACAGTTAAACCTAGAAGTCCTGTCGTGAAATGAGCACAAATAGAACGTCGATCTGCGCGTTAATCTACGCGTTATGACCATAGTAAGGCTATCAACTTCTGTACATATGACCTGTGCACAAGCAATGTTTTCAACCTCCGGGTAACCCGGTGGTCCATTGGCAGAAACATGGCCTGTGTTTGCGATGCGTAACCAGGAGAACCTGTCGTGCTTTGGATGCCATTCGATATGGCAATTGCGCGCAATTTCTACGCGCAATTAAGCCTAGATAAGCGCACAGTTCGTGACAGGAATTCTAGTTTTAAGTGTAATGCTTTGTTACATCTGACTGGATAGTGCTATTGGGCACTATCCAATCAAATCTAACTAAGCGATGTGTCATTAACCGAATCTTATTCTTGCGAGGGCCAAAAAAAACCCCATCCATCAGAGTGTAGATTAATTTACAGCCTGTGGAATTTCGTATCCTAGGGGCTTTCAACACTTTTCAAGTTTAAAAAGAACATTTATTTACAGTATTCCGAAATTAGACCAATGTGTTCGCAGTTGTATTTATTCGCAAAATTTAAATTCTGACCTCTGACCTATTGTTTAGATACCATACATTCCGTATCGTCAAAAACATTGTTTTTGAGTTTTGAACTGTTCTTTCAATGAAATTCTACCACCACTAATTACCTCAAAACATCTACATCATTGGGGAATATTTCTTGGAGTGGAAGTTCTCTTGATAACAATGCGCTGTTTTAATAGCGTAATTCGGGGCCTTTGTGGGAGCTCTGTTTGTTTTCGTGATCCATTTAATCCATCTAGTATCGGGTTTTGTATCAAGTGACTTTGAACAGGGGCGCTGGAAGCACTTCAGGGCATGGGTTCAGACCCCGGAAATAAGGCATTTACTCACTCTTTCAGGGGGCTCGGTGGCGTCGCTGTAACCGGTTTTCGTCAGATCACCGAAGTTAAGCAACGTCGAGCCCGGTTAGTAGTTGGATGGGTGACCATTTCAGCCACTGATTCGCGCTCTCGAGCTGTGTCCTTGGGCAAGGCACTTAACCCCGATTGCCTACACGGGTACATGATGACGATGTGTACTATGACGTACAGCACGTCGATGGTTCGCATGTCTTCAACCAATCTAACCCGTTTATCCATCTTCTCCCGGTGAATAGTGATCTTAAGGCGAGGAGAAAAATATAACCCACGAGCGGTTGAAGCAGGTCTGGGACTGGCTCGGTTTCAAATGGCATGTTACCTTTCATATGTTTAAGGTGATGGTAACGTGGCCAAACTTTGACTTGTGTTTGGAGATATACAAAGACTTAATAAGGAACTAAATTTTTATTTTATTTTCAAGTAATAAATCATCGGACAGATATAATTGTGTAAGAATGATACTATCTATGAAAAATGGGAAATTAAAACTCTACTAAAAAGAGTGGTTGAAAATTTCATCAAACTTTCTCAACACTAAGCTAATCATTTGAACACTAGAGGCCTTCTTTCGGGCCCAGGACCTGACACGACATAATTTCATGAAGTTGGATGGTTGGTAAGAGAATATTGAGGTAGACCAATCAATATTTTCAACGTGTAGTCTCAACGCTGCGCGTTGAAAATATTAATTGGTGTATCCCCAAATATTATATATGGACTCTTCCAGTTGCTGTTATTGAACTGACCTGGAATATACCACCAGGGTTCAAAGGGTTAATCATAAATGTCTTAATATTTCCCAGAAGTCTGGGGAAAATTGCTTTAGAGAACACAATTTAACAATGGAGTGACCAAAAAAGTGCAAAAATTCGTGAATTTGAATGATACCATTTGTGGATATTTATATATTTCTCGTGCAGCCTCATTCAACTTCCTAACCATGTTTTGTCGCACCTTACAGAGATTCTAAGCAAGTAATTTTATCACAGGCGTTGGACATGCCACTGAATTGGTGATTAACACGTATATTACATATAAATTAAAAAGCCTCGATCGTTTATTCATTTTCGTATTTTGCAGATATTGGGATCGAAAATGATACGGAGTGCCAAATTTTTGTAACTCGGATTTAATAGACAACAAAGAACATTTTAGACGGAAAATATTAAAAACAATATCAGCGCAATAGAATAGTCGCTGGGCGTGTAATGGGGAAATGAGTTAGGAAGAAAAAGGCTATGTGGATATTGGGGTTACGTGGTAGAGTGTTAGAAAGCTTACTATTGAAATTGAAAATGGCGAAGTACAGAATATCATCAAACAGTTCGTGTCTAAGGGCTGGAACGCCGAGAAGGAGCGTTGCGAAAAGGGGTTTAGTTTTTCCGGTCGTAAGATTTTCATATAGATTGTGGACTTAGATACCTGTACGTTCTGGCTAGTATGTATGTGCTTTCTTGCAACACTAGATTTGAAATTTGGACTTAATATGTCACACACACAGCTGGCTATACAATTCGGTGGCTGCAGTACCCGATTCGGGAAGCTGGGGGCCAAGTATGCCCAACTTGAAGGACGGAACGTGTTCATTATATTAGAAGTTGCGTCATAACTACTTATTTATTTATTTATTTATTTATTTATTTATTTATTTATTTATTTATTGGGTTTAACCACACTTTCGACAGCCAATGTCACCTCGTGTCAAACAGTTTTACGGGTGGAGGAAGCCGGAGTAGCCGGGGAGAACCGCCGAGCAGCAGTGAGCAACTGTCAGACTCCCCAACGTACTAACTCGACACAAGCAGGGTTAGCATTGGTTGAAGACAAGTGCACCATTGACGTGCAGTGCGCCTTAGTATACAGCGCCACCGTGCCCCCAACAATCATACCTACTGCATGTACATTTTATTTGTAGACAAATACATTTCTCAGAAGTCTTTAGTTTTTTAACAATAATTCCAGTGAACTGATATTCCAACGACACCATCAAGGCATGCCTTCGACGAAGGCATGCCTTGATGATGATGCTGGAGTATTTTATCGGTCGCGACTTGGGCCATCACAGTTGGGACAAACCAAATCATCTTTACGACGGTACTGATGGGAGGAAAGAGGGCACAAACAGGAGGGAACTACAAGGGGCCACGAGTGATGTAGGTCCCTCATCTGAAAATCGTACCAAGTCAACGGCTGCCCGAAGAGTTATTACTACACAGCAAAAAATATAGGTTCTCTTTAGAACCAAAACTGGTTCTAATCTTGTCCCTGAGATGGAACCAGTTCTGTTTAAACAGTATTTATTTCAAATCAAATAAATTTATAAAGATTAACATTAAATACTAACAGAATTAAACATAAATTGAGGGGGGGGGGGGGGGTTCAGCCGTAAGTTTAGAGCTTATACGAGGTTGTCTCAAATCATTATTAAGCAAAGGAAATATGAACAGTTGGCATATCGAACCAGGTTTGGTTCTATACAGAACCAAAACTGGTTCGATATGCCAACTGTTCATATCTCCTTTGTTTCAAAATGTTTGGCGACTGCGTTGAATAAGCTCCAAGTTTACTGCTGAATCTACTTCACTTCATGTTATATTCTGTTAAAACTGAATGCTAATCTTGGTAAATTTATTTGATTTGAAATAAATACTGTTTAAACAGAACTGGTTCCATCTCAGGAACAAGATAAGAATCAGTTTTGGTTCTAAAGAGAACCTATATTTTTTGCAGTGTAGCCTTAGCGTTGAGATAGTAGTATGTGTTTTAAATAAGAATCCTTATATGTCTCTTACATTCAGCTCCACGGTATGTAGTTTTGACTGGAGGGACTGCACATCAAACTGTAGAGATCCCAGGGAATGGAACGACAGTGGTCACTGAAACACTGGAACAGAAGAAAGACGGAATTACCATCAAGGTAATTAAGGCTAAGCGTCGTTATTTGTTCTTCAGTGCTGGTTTCCTTTTGGGGCGTATTCCCTAAATGTTGCTTTCGCCTACCGAGTTATCTGCCTTTCAACATGTGAGGAGGCTCTGACGTTTGATAACCACGTGTTAAACACATGGCCTCTCTCGAAAAAAAACTTTTTTTCTACAGAGTAATCTATCTTTCTTTTTTTATTTATTTATTGGTGTTTAAGGTAACATACTTATGCACAGTGGATAATCGTGACCCTGGCAGTTTTGCGGGTGGAGGAAGCTGGAGTACCCGGAGAGTATTGACGACCAACAGTCAGCTCCTCAACATTTTAACTCTGTTCAATCTCCGCTCAAGAAGGGTAACAGCGGTTGAAGACATGTGCACGATCGACGTGCAGTACGCCGTAGTACACGGCGTCATAGTGCTCCCATATAGGCAAACGGGATAAACTGCCTTGCCCAAGGATACAACGCCCGTCGACCCGGACGGGGATCGAACTCGGAACCTCTAGCATAGAAGTCCAGCAGTCTACCGCTGGGCTACCGCGCTGCCAATCTGTCTTTCAACAAGTAAGGAAAATCCATTGATCTCTGGATCCTCCAGGAATGTTAGCGAAGAACATCGGAATTGGGGGTGCGCTGTCTCAATGGCCACGGGACTGGACTTCACTGAATAGTCCACGGTTCGATCCCCATCAGGAGCAACTGCGTTGTGTCCTTGGGTAAGGCACTTAATCCCGATTTCCCACGTAGGAGCACGATGACGCTCTGTACAGAGACATGCAGCACGTCGATGACGCACATATCTTCAACTAACCTAACGCTCCTTGTGCGGACCAGGCAAGTTAATGTGTTTGACAGCCGTTAGCCACTGTTCGGTGGTTTTCTCCGGTTATTCCGGCTTCCTCCACGTGTCACACAGCACGACACTGGTGACTCTGGGTGTCGAAAGTGTCGTTAAACCCAAATAAAAATAGATTGCATATCATCAGCATATTCGTTTTGGACATGCATCAAAATATATTCTTTAAAAAGCGATCGGCGATTGCGAAGCTTCGGGAAATTGAAAACCTTCGAAAATTAATACACGTCTGTTCTATGAATTCCCCATCTACAGCAACACATAAACCGTGTGGAAAATGAAACTCCGTTCCGCACACACGTGCCGAACGGAAATCGTTGACGGACTATTTTTAAATATAAGCGAAGTTTCACTGGAATTTTCTACAAACCGTGCACCGCAATAACAATTTGCTTCACTAGCGATAACTAAAATAGTAACACTGGATTCCCCTCACAAATTTGGTTGGCGATAAAATATGTTTTTGTTGATAATTCGTCCACTGAGTTCCAATGTGTTATATGTGCATGATTGCACATAAAACATATTGGAATTCAGCGGACGAGTTGTCAAATGAATTGCTGAGTGCCCTCCGAATAATTGTTTTCTTTATAGACGCGAATCGGTGTAATAAACACAGAACGACACGCGCGTGTGATCCGGCATCTCGTTTTATTCTTTGGCGCAGGCACTCGTGCCATATCGATTAACCCATCCACATGTGAGTGTCGTTCGGCGTATTTCCTTTTGAGCATTGATTATTTATAGCAACATGCGCCTTCCTAAAGTAGAGGCGGTTGAAACCCGTTTTTATATGCGATCAATGGGCTATCCAGTACATCAGTCGCAAAACACGAGACATTTGATTGCACGTTGTAAACGTATTACAGTAAGGATCTCAAACAAATTTATTATTCTATTTGTACAGGGCGTCACTGTGCTCTCAATTGGGCAGTTGGAAGTGACTCACACAATGGCACAAGCCACGTGACGAGGGTTAGTATCGTACCGACAACCTGTCGATCAGAAGTATAATCTGCTAACGAATGAGCCGTGCGTTCCCAATATTACGCACAGATCGTTTGTGTCATCTGGCCGAATACATTTATACAACCAACGTCGATTGTGTTCGCAAGCCTGTTCTGCCCACAAGACGTTAACCGAATACGTTAGCATCTTACTACAGTGCGTTTACGTCGGCTTGCTCTTTACAGACTTGAATATCCTGCAAAAAAGCTTATGTTCGCGCATTGTCTACGCCTGCGGATACAATTAGCTTGATAAACCATTAGCAGCGAGGTCGGTTGCGGACTATTCTGTTTTATGAAATCTACTTTGTGCGACAAACACACACATAATTCGTCGGCTGAGTGCTAGAATGTTCTATGTCCCCTATGGGACATAGAACATTCTAGCACTCAGCCGACGATATGCCCGTTCGGCTAACAGACACATCAACCCTCCCAAACATATACACCTCCATACACACACATACTCACCTATACCGAGACACACATCCAAAAACACCCTAACTTACACAAACACGGTGAACGTACTGCAGACTAGACGAATAATACGAATACAAATATAATGCATACACTCGCCAGCATACACATAAAGCCGCAAGCATATCGCCCCAATCCAGGTAAGAACGCGTACAGCATACTATGTGTTTTTGTTTATTCAGTTCTGTATGCGCTCTGGGAGATATCGGGGCCAACCTTGTTCACTGTCTAAAATGTCAGGATGAAGTGTCTTGCACGAGAATACAAAGCACGTGCCTCACTCTTGTTTCAAACCTTTAACCTCCACATCACAAATTGAGGCAAGCCACCGTGTACGTAGTTTTAAAAACGTACAGAAATGATATTTGTTTTCATTCCAGACTTCTGTAGAATGTGGCACTGTCGATATTTATGTATCATATAGTACTTCACATCCTAGTCCTTCCCTACACGACATCAAAGACACCGCTACGGACCAGATGCCTTCGTTTATTTTTGTTGAATCTTCAAAAGATGGTCGATCACCTTATATCACATATGTCGGATCAAACCTTCCATTTTCATGCAACGTTCGTAAGCGCAGCAGCTCCAGATTTACTGTTACTTACACTGAAGGTAAAACTGTAGGTAAGTTGATCGTAAATAGTCGATGGTAAATGACGCGTCGGGTAGGACATCTGCGGTATATACACCGGCCTATATGACATAGGGGTGGCCTTGGAAAAAGGCGTTGTGATGCTTTTCTGTCTTTCCTGTTTTACTACGCCAGCAATATTCTCCAAAATAAACACACAACTAACGCGCGATCTCGCTTTGTTGAGATCGCACGTTAGTGTTTGCAATTTATTTGGATGATGAGTCGAGATATAACCTTAGAAATGAAGACCTAGTCTCAGATACACAGACTAATCTAGATTTAGCCTCACAAGCAAAGGCGAAACTCCGATTGGACCTTTTGTACATAAAATATAATGGTGATGATAGATTTAGCTGACAATTCTCAACAGTTGTGTCAATAACTTCATTAAGTGGTATTTTATTTTCAGATTTCATTTTCATATTCATAAAACGCAGGCGGTTTCGCTGGAAACTGTATATGTTTGTCTTGATTTGTTTTCGATCCCAGAATAAACTTAATTCGCGCGTTGTTCAATATTCCGAAAACATTGTTCGCTGTAAACGGCGTGTCATTTAAACTTGAATGGTTCATATACAATGATATAAACGTAATATTGTTCAATAATTTACTAATTATACTTTTGAGAAGAGGTTTCCCGACCCCTTCTTTCACATACAGAGATGTATACGTATTCACACACGAACTTGTAATGTTCTATAAATAGTAACGTAAATAAATCACAACGATGCATGTCCTTGTATAATGCAGCTGCAGGATACAGATGCTGATTCTGATACAAGGTGGATTCGGGTAATTTACAACTCAATACATACTTATTGTAACATGAATATATGTACCAAATATAGAAATGTACTTGTTTTATTCTTTCACAGAAACACAGATAAAATGTTTCCAGAACGGTGTTATGAAGAAGAACTGTACTGCTGTAGACTTCTTAAACAGCCCATACAACAACCTGCTGTGTGGAAGTGAGTAAAAATCTAAATCGTCTCCCCGTATTTAATTTTATTATGTCTCAAAGTTAGTTTGTCCAATCAAAATGCTGGAATACCTTCTAAAGATTCCACCGTATCGGGTTACTCACCTGATATTAATTAATATCAGGTGAGTAGCCGCCATTACTATTTTGATGCAATTCCCCTCACTTCGAATTTTCAAAATCTGAATTAAAACAAAATAAGAGAATTTAGGTTCCGAAAATATTTTCAAGATACCGTATTTTGTGATTTAAAACATTAAATATGTAAAAAGATGGGCAGAAGTTGCGTTATTGTTATTGTTTGCTCTACAGTAAAAAAGTGACTTTTAATGTTCAAAACTGCTTTATTAGTCCTTTTAGGTAGTAACAACAGTAAATGTACGCAAGGGGCCTCCAGATTATGCCGAGTTGGCAAGCAGCACTGATCTCAGTGGCAAGCAGCGATTCGTTTCATTTGTAAACAAGTACGGCAATCGCCCTTCGCAAAGTGATGATTTGTTTACAATTACCTTGGTTACACGTACCGGTGCCTGTTACTGTTCATGATTCTGCGCGGTGCTATCAATAGTGGTTCCTGAAAAATAAATTCCGGGCCGTTGTTTGTTTATGGAGAAAATTATTAATCGCTTGATTTACATGGACTTTCGACATAATAAATATGTTACATGGCGTGTAGCTGGCTGATACATTTCCATACAAGGCTCTGAGTGTTCATATCAGGTTCGGCTTCGCCTCACCTGATATGAACACTCATCGCCTTGTATGGAAATGTATCAGCCAGCTACACGCCATGTAAGTTATAATACGGTGTTAGTCGTTTGTGCGAGAACTTCCCCGGCTCCAGTAAGGAATTGCTTGCCACTGTATTTCCCATGGAGTGTGTGACCGATAATATCTACGAACTCGGCAATATTATGTTAAAATTCCACAAAAAAATCATTAATAATTCAATATTAGATTGAATACCTCAAGTTCGTTTTTACATTAACTCCACACGTCCCATGTATACCCGATGTTAATTTTGCAAACAAACACACCGACAAAGCTTTAACAAAAGAGTGTTATGGTTTTATTACCAGACTGAAACAGGTGAACAAAAAATGAAGTGTTTTTTAAAATGATATAAAGAAACGCTCTTACAGCCTTTTTTAAATAACATCGTCGATACAGTTACATACAGTTTAGCTATTGATACTGTTGTCAAACTGAAGCGAAATCTTCCACACTAAATATGTTATTGGGCATTCTGGTGGAAGGTACAGTGTAAAATGACTCAGAAACAGTAATATTAGATACCACCGTGCACTACAGTACGTGTAAAGTGTATTATCACCCGCAGAGTGGAGATTCCACTCAAGCAATAAGTGCAAATTTGTTGCAAAGCATAACGAGTACAAGAACAGTTCCAGCCAATGGATCTCCGGGTTGAACCCGGAGGTCCATTGGCTGAAACATTTCTTGTATTTTTTGTCCGTATGGACAGCATTTGAAAGTTATAGTTTGGGTGATAACTCCACAATGCGGGTGATTTTCTTACAACCCACTCTCCACGTACTGTAATTAATTATTACCCTGTTATTTTACTTGGTACTGTGCCGAGTTTGAAGCCATATCTGCCGAGTTTGATAATGGGTTATTCAGGGACAGAAAACCATAACTGTTAAATAAACTAAAATAACATTGAAGTGAAATACTATTAATATTAGTAAAAGGTTTGTTGATAGGTCTGTAACTTAACTTTAGCGTATGGTAGATCCTTGTTGGTCAGGCCGTCCCTGCTCCAAAATTGATCCAACCCTTTACATACATGATTCGTAGACGGTTGCAAAAACAATTTTTGAAAACTCGACTTTTTCATTTTTGTCTTCAATAATGCTTTTGAAGTAAACTTTGAAAACATTATAAGTTATTGTGATGAATTGACGATAACATGGTCTGAGGTTTGCGTCTCGGAGCTTATGTTAAATCGAGACGCGGAGCGTCGAGGTTGAACATACGCTCCGAGCCGCAAACCTCAGACCATGTTACCGTAAGTTCATCACAATAACATATATGTTCCAATAAGACACTACCCATGGCCCAAAACCTACATCGTGAAACACGAGAGCTTATTTACTAAACTTGTGATCGTTAAAAGTTGCCTTGTTCAAGGCAACTTTTAACGATCACAGTTTTAGTAAATAAACCTTTCGTGTATCCACGACTGCACTGGATAAAAATAATCAATAAACCAGATAAACTCATTCCATCTTAGTTCAAATCGTAAATCAGTTTGTAATTTAAACAACACTTCACCCGGAACACCGTCTGTTGCACACGTGAAACATACAGAAAAATTAAACGGCTTGCTAGTCACTTCGTTGATGAAGCAGTTTCGAAACGGACGACGTCATTGAAAATATTTCACGTTGTGACGTCAGACGGTAACATTTGCCACTTGAGCCGTAAACATAGAATATACTAAGCGAGCTCTCGTCCAATCAGAGAAGGAGGATTTTAGTCTCATTGGAACATAAAAAACTGAATGATATTTTCTGTTAATGGCCTGGCCAGTTTCGACCGTTAACTTTGGACATGGTAGCGCCTGAAAAGTTAGACCCCACCTTACCATGAAATTGAATTAAGTCCCCACTGTCCAGGT
The DNA here is from genome assembly GCA_031216915.1 of Pictodentalium vernedei. NCBI lineage: Eukaryota > Metazoa > Mollusca > Scaphopoda > Dentaliida > Dentaliidae > Pictodentalium > Pictodentalium vernedei. The sequence goes on along the minus strand of CM062290.1, from coordinate 57,953,248 downwards.
GTGTACTAAATTGATATATACCAAACCTAACCAAAAAAACCTACTCTCCGAACATTCCATGTTTATCTCACTATACACTTCATTCCCCCAGCATTCGATGGGCTGTAGAAACAAAATGGAACGCTGTAGAAAGTAGTGACGTCATGGAACGCGTCCGGTCGATAATGCATTCGATTTCTTATTATTGACCTGACTCCCAGACGTTTATGTAGGTTTAACAGCTTGGTACGTTTCTGAAAATATACTTGCAATACCCTTGAAAGTGGTAATAATATTTATTTCTTTTTTATTTCAGACGGTACACAATCGATTTGTTATACCAAAGAATGCGTACTGGCAGGTAAATTTATGATTCAATACAACTACGTGTGTTTGATTCTAAGTCAAAAAAGCAGTTATTGGTTTTGTTTCATTAACTTGATCTGTTCAGTATAAGTTAGGGATGTGTCTTGTATATTGGGGGTTCACTGTTCTTCACACCGATGTTATAGATGTCGCTGGAGCTTAGGGGGTGCGATTCGGTTCGATTCCCACCTGCGGCAACCGCATTGTGTCCTTAGGCAAGACACTTCACCCCATTGCCCACGTGGGGGCACGGTGACTTTGTGTACTAAGGCGTACTGCACGTCGATGGTGCACCTGTCTTCAACCAATGCTAACCCTGCTTTGTGGAGTTAGTATGTTGGGGAGCTGACAGTTGCTCGCCGTTGCTCGGTGGTTCTCTCCGGGTACTCCGGCTTCCTCCACCCGTAAAACTGTCGATGTCATGATTAGCCATTGTGCAGACATATGTGACCTTAAACACCAATAATTAAATAAATAAATTAGGGGGTGCGATTGTGAAAGACGGTGACATGGAGTACCAAAGGTGTACTTTGGGAGAAATGGAAACTTAGACCAACCCTCTCTTTAAGAATACCCAAAAATATATCTGGTATAGAGTATGATTCACTGGGAGTATAACTGGGAAGACGGATGGGAGAATGAAGACGATGTGGTTATTGGATGATACAAAGGAGAGAGTTAGTATGATGTTCGGTGAAAATGGAAGAATGAGATACGAGTTTAACCATTTCGCTGCTGTGCAATTTGGTAATATCCTGTGCTGAACCATATGGTGGAGGGAATGGGGTTAAAGTGAACAAAAATGAAAACCCCAATAACGTTCAAGTATTTGTAAATTTAAAACAGTTAGTATACAGTACGTGGATAGTGTATTATCACTAAATCACCCCTGGAGTGGCGATTCCACCCAAGCAATAATTGCAGATTTGTTGCAAACCATAACAAGCATAAGCAAAGTTCCAGCCAATGGACCTCCGGGTTAAACTCGGAGGTCCATTGGCTGAAACATTGTTTATGATTTTTGTCCATATGTGCAGAATTTGAAAGTGATACTTTGGGTGATACCTCCACTCTACATGCGATTTTGTTACAATCCATTCTCCACGTACTGTATATTGGAACAACGTTGACTGAGTTCAACATTGTTTCCAAAACTACTCCCAGCCACACTCCATAAATCTAAAAAGAAAAGACGTCTAGACGACTTGAATTTAGATCCTATTTAATGGACTGACCATGTAGTCCAAACTTTGCTTCACAGGCCGTTATATAATTTTTGTTTTGTTTGTCACCGTGTGGCACAGGACAACAAAAAACAATTATATATATTGGGACAAGTTTGGACAATTGAGTTCGTTGTTGCCTCGGGTATTTCGGAATTTACACAGACGCGAAAAATGGTTGAGATCAAATGGATAATGCCATATCGTCTGTCGCTTGCATTTCATATAACATGCGTTCTATTGAGAATAACGACGAGCTATGATATCCATTCCCTGTACATGTATGTGGTATCTCCGTACTGAGTACGGACTTATCGCACAGGCCGTCAACAGTTGGTTCCGTACTCAATATGGACCTGTAGCAGCGAAAGGGTTAATATCAAGGAGAGAGTTGGTTTCTTGGTGTTGAAAGAGAAAAAGTGCGAGAGGAGAACACGAAATTTGGGAGGAAAAGGAGAAACACGACCTTCTCATATCAGAACCGTGACAAACCAGCGGTTGAGTGAAGTATTATTATTATTATTATTACGATGCATGGTAATCCATATTATATATATGAAACGATCTTTGCAGTTTCCACTGACAACAGTGGTTATCGTACTCCACAGAAAATATGCATATCAGATGCATGTTGGCTCCATAATTATGACTGTGAAAATTGCTGGTGAAAAGTAGTTTCACAGTATGGCTAACAACGTTCATCATTGAAAGAGATTTGCGACAAAGTTAGGTCCCCTTAATTTCCTAAAGCTGGCAGTGAATTTAACACTAAGGGTATGGGAACTTTATATTAATAATTGAATTTCGAAATGTTTGCCAATTTGTGTCATCGATGTGCGCATCATTTCACAAACTGCAGGCATTTTCCTGTAGAATGGTACAAAAATACATAAGCTGTATTTTACATTTTTGTTTCCACTGTCAGTTTGAATGTTTGACAATTATTCTCAGTTGAAAGCCATTTAAAAATAAGAAAACAACGCTTTCACCATCTTTTGATATTCTGTATTTTATTTTCTGTTCGTGTTCATTATATCAACAGTGTATGCATCGTGGGAAATAGTACAGATCCTGTCCTTTCCATTAATATGAAAGTTTAGGAGCGAAGATTAGCTTTTTTTCTGGGAAGAATAAACTTTGCAAATTACTGTCACAACAGATTCGCCAAATAAAAGGCAAAAGTGGACAGTTACAGAGTTACTTCTGATTAGTTTGCCATAAAATATCAAGTTTCCTTTTGTAACTTTTAATAAACGAAAACAACAGACAGCTCCGAGAGCTGTCTGTTGTTTTCGTATATTAAAGGCAGCAAAAGGACATGTCTCCTTATTTTCTATTGATGTCACGTGTTTTTCCACAATTGCATGCTTCTTAATTAGGATTTCCTGGCATGTCTAATAATTTCAGAGGCGATAACAGTATCGAAAGTCTATTTTCATGTCGCGAAAAGTCAGGGATGGATGATATGATTCATGCGTTGCCACATGCGTTTGTAACATGCATTTGCGAAGAATATTTTCTGCAATACGAGTTCTTGCAGAAGGAAGCAAAATTTATTTATTGGTGTTCAAGGTCACATATTTCTGCACAATGGCGAATCATGACCTCGACAGTTTTACGTGTGGAGGAAGCCGGAGTACCCGGAGAGAACCACCGAGCAACGGCGAGCAACTGTCAGCACCCCAACATACTAACTCCACACAAGCAGGGTTAGCATTGGTGGAAGACAGTGCACCATCGACGTGCACTACGCCTTAGTGCACAACGTCACCATGCCCCCACGTGGGCAGTGGGGGTGAAGTGTCTTGTCCAAGGACACAATGAGGTTGCCGCAGGTGGGATTCGAACCGAGGAGCCTGCACCTCTACCTACTGAGCCACCGCGCCTCCAAGGAAGCAAAATATACCGTGTTAAGCTAATTTTGTGATAAATGACGATTACATTTTTCTGATACAGAAGCTGTTTTTTTTTAACAATTTTCCCCAATTAGTTTGAACGTTTAACTATTATTCTCTGCTGAAACACATTTAAAAATAAAAGATGGCGTTTACACCACATTTGATGTTCCGTAACTCTTTTTCTGTTCTTTATACCAACAGTGTGTACATCGTGACCTATAATACAGATACCGTTCTTTTCATTGATATTAGAGTCTTGGACGTGAGGTTGGCTAATTTATTTCCCAGCAAGCATAAAATCTTGAAAGTTACTGCAGAAACGCATTCGCTAAACAAACAGCCAAAATGGTCACTTTTGTTGATAGGTGTGACACTGATAAATATTCTTATCAATTCTTCAGCCAGAACATTATTTTTGCATCAAAAAAGTTTTTTTCACTTGTGAAGGAAAGTCATTGCGGCTGTGAAGAGCACGATGACGAAACAAATAAATAAAATACATATTATTACTTATTTTGTCAATAAGGTTTTAGAAATTGTTTTTTGGACCACCTTTTATTCTTCATTATCAGTGAGTGGTAACGAGGCATTGTTTTTTTCTGGAGCGCGGTGGCTCAGTGGTATACTGTTGAGCTTCTATGCTAGAGGTCCCGAGTTCGATCCCCGTCCGGGACGATCCGCGTTGTGTCCTTGGGCAAGGCATTTTATCCCGGTTGCCTACATGAGGACACGATGACGCCATGTACTAAGGCGTACTGCATGTCGATGGTGCACATGTCTTCAACCGCTGTAACCCTGATTGAGCGGAGATTGAACAGAGTTAGAAAGTTGGGGAGCTGACAGTTGCTCGTCGGTGCTCGGTGGTTCTCTCCGGGTACTCTGGCTTCCTCCACCCGTAAACCTGTCACGATTGGTCATTGTGCATAAGTATGTGACCTTAAACACCAATAAATAATAAATAATAATAATTGTTTTTTCTTCAGTAACACATTGTATCTTTACAAAAGGCTGCATTTAATTTGATAACTACTTCATACCGTCGCGAGTCAATCGCGGCGGTATGAAGTATTTATCTTATTAAACACTTCCGTTTGCAAAGACTCTCAACTCGCTAAGGCCAGTGGATTAACTAATCAATCGATTAATCTATCCGTTTTATCTAAGTGCAATATATCGACATCATTCAGCCTGACCACTAATTGAATCAGTGGGGCACGGTGGCGTTGCGGTAGCCGGTTCTCGTCAGATCACCACAGTTATCCAACGTCGCGCCAGGTTAGTCCTTGGATGGATGGGTGACTGTCTGAGCAATCGATTCGACTCCCGCGTTGCGTCCTTCGGCAAGGCACTTCACCACAACTGTCCACATGGGGGCACGATGACGCCGTGTACTAAGGCGTACTGTACGTCGATGGTGCGCATGTCTCTCCGGGTACTCCGGCTTCCTCCACCCGTAAAACTGTCACCGACACGATATGACCTTGGCTGTTAAAGTAAATAAATAAATAATTGAATCAGTGCCATAGATATACCTTTGGTGGCCGCCCTTACTACCGACACAGGATGTTGTTAGTGTGTTCTGTAGGATTTTTTCCAGGTCCATCCTGCTTTCTTTCCACCAATGTAACATGCATTTGTTTTATAAACAAACTGCAGTCGACTAAAAATTTGTTTGACTTCTTGAATACGTAAAATGGCACTCCGACCTATTGTCAATGATGAATATACGTCTGGTAACATTTGCAGCAAAGACCATTTAATATTGACGCGATGTCATATTGGTCATACACGACTTACACATTCCTTTTCGTTAGAGGGTAATATGCGGACAGAATGTGTTCTCTGTCAATGTCCTTTGACAGCCGAGCACATTCTATTTGATTGTTCTGATTTTAAAGACATCCGATGGCGACATTATAATTTCTCCCGCCACTAAGATACTGAGAAAAATATAGAGTCATGTGGGACAGCTGGGAGAGATATGCCTGTCTCACCCAACCCACGTGACAGCTATCTCATCCCACCCACGCGACCAACCTATTTGCATATTTAATTAGAACCGGAACTATTCAATCATCGCAAATCACGTCTGCACATGTATAAACAAACAAAATGGAAGGCCGTTTTGCTTCCGTAAATACGACTGACTTTAACGACGAAAATCGAAACCAGAACACTCCAAGAAAAGCCTCATCACACCTCAAATTGCTCTATCAGTATATACCACACTTCTCGACAAGCTTTCCGAACATCTTATTGGTTTTCTCCTAGATTGAACGCACTAAGAAATATTTTTTCCTGGAAAATATGGTATTTTGTTATTAATGGCGTCGCACCCCTAAGTTGGTGGGAGAAAAATCATCCCCTATGGGTATATGGGTGGGACGGGTATCTCACCCTCGGGGCAAGCTATTTGAGCCAGACACTCGGCAAGTCTCATGTCTGACTCAAATATCTTGCCCCTCGGGTGAGATTTCCCCGTCCCACCCAGATACCCATCAATGATAATAATAGTAGCATCTATGACAGAACTATTTTACAATATCACTTCTCTACAGATTCTCTCCTTCTCAACCTTTTTAATAAGTTTTAGTTGTTTTTATTCTTTTAACCGCATCTCATATACAAAAAGTATTTTTGTCATCTGGTTGATGTGACACATTATACCTTCACATTTTGGTCTCATTATTCACTACTGTCTTCTCAATTTATTACACTGTCATACTAATGTTCATTTGTCTTGATTTTAAAAAACAAATTTTCTCTTGAAATCTTTTTATTCTCCAGTATCGTTTGTCGCCACAATATAGCCTTCGCTGCTGATGTGGGGCTGAGCACCAATAAAAAAAAATAAAACAGAGCAAAACCATGCCTGGAATTAATTACCTTTGTTTGTGGTTTGTAGCTAGTCAGGTGATACAAGCGATGAATTATAGTGCTGACCCATGTGAAGACTTTTATGAATACGCATGTGGTGGTTGGCTGGAAAAGCACTCAATACCAGATGATGCATCAGGATTCGACACATTTACAAAGCTCGAAAGAGACCTTCAAGTGGAACTTAGAGGTAAACACGGATGTTTAATTGTTTATTGTATATTATTTGTTCTCATCCATTTTATTGTCTGTTTCCTGATTGTTTAAAATCATTTATTATACATCCATTAACCCTTTACCCAACGAATCGGCCGCATCCGCCCGCCAAATATGCAAATTCAGCAGTTGAAAAAATATTATTTTTCAAAATTTTTCAACAAAACCATATCATGTGACCCCTCGTTGGAACGAGCGCGTCGAGCTCGTTCCAACGAGGGTTCACATGATATGGTTTTGTTGATTTGTTTTTTAAATTTAAAAACATGATATTTAAAATAATAAATTTTGATATCGTCTGCTTTGGTAAAGGGTTAAACGTTAAACCCTTATATTTACCGGAATAGCCGCCAAAAATGAGATAATATTTTTAAAAAACCCAATTATTTCCAATCACAACAATAACCCAGTACCGAAGGGGTCTCGTCTGCGGATCACGTTGTTTGGTCAACTTTATTTCGTTAAATCTTCGGACATCTTCACATGCTTCTGTCTTCTTTTAAAAATGTTTCTCCCAGCTATTTTGCAAATCTACCCAAATTTGTACTTATATTTTCACTAACAGTAATAGCCACCAAATGGTTAGGCGTGAATGGACACCAACCTAAGAGAAACAGCGACATGAATTTCAACAAACACGCCCAATAGAAAAGATAACGAATGTAACATAGACTGGTTCCCAAAAGGTTGTTTTGATTTTTTACAGGTCCATTTGATCAGTACAGCTACAAGCAAAACAAATGGGCTCTTCATCTATGGATTTAAACATCGGAATTAAAAGTTGTTTATGGGATGTGTAATAAACACCGAACGGGATGTGTGTTTGAATCGGTGGGTGTTTTGCATAACTTGTTGGAACGGCGTAGACATATATCGCTCGAGCCTATGGCTCTCGCGAAATGTGACTACACTATTCCAACTCGTTACTTAAAACACCCGCAGATTCAAGCACACTTCACGTTCTGTCTATTAATTGACTGTCTCCCTGGAAACTGATACATTACTGAATAATACAATAACACATTTCAGTGGTAATATCCGACAAAAGGTTGCTATAAACACAGCCTCGTTCTGTAAGTGGGGTTGGTTGAGTATTTTTCAAAATTATTATTTACCCCTTTACACAAAGTACAGGATATCAAAAGTTAATATTTTCAATTTTTCTTTCAATTAAAACTTTTCATAAAAACATATCAACATGAAGGATAAGTGGGTGAGGAATGACACGAGGAAAAGGATTAATAATATAGTTGGGGAGGTCAAAAACGCGCCAATGGCGGGAATTAAAATACATTTTTGAATGAATGTTGGAAGATTAGGAGAGAGAGAGGAGGGATCGTCTAGTGAGGATCTGGAAGGCCAACGAATAAAAACAATTATTATTATTATTAGATGTGTGGTATATTCAGTCTGACTAATATAACTGATAACGATTCATTGAGATCGTGTAGACTTTAACTCAAGATATTTTGTTTTGCAGGACTTCTCGAAAAACCAATACTGGACGATGATATAGATGCAGTTAAAAAGACGAAACGTTTATACAGAGCCTGTGTTAACGAAGGTTATTGTTGATAAGTTTTATTTGACAACTCCAGCCCAATTCCCATGGCTCTTCTTTGCAATAGATCTATTGCAATAGTGCACGTTACAGAGTGCTTATTAGAGTTATCGTCCCCTGAGTTCCAATGTGTTCTATGTCGTCGGCTGAGTGCTAGAATGTTCTATGTCCCATAGGGGACATAGAACATTATAGCACTTAGGCGACGATGTCCCTACTGGCACATAGAACACATTAGAACTCAGGTGACGTTATGTTGATCAGATTTTGACGTCTAATCCTAAAATATTGTCTTGAGCAAATCGAAACCAACACAGAGCTGGGCTGTGTGCATTTCGGAATAATAATTTAAAAAGGGACTACATGGACAATAGTTCACTGCTCGGATTTGAGTACGATTTTTATCCTCCAGTGGGGGGCGAGAAGGATTATATCTCTAGACATTAACCCTCGAAATGATAAAATCGTACTCGAATCCGAGTAGTGAACTTTTGTATTTATTTTATTTTCTCCTTATTTGTTTTCCCAAAACAACCCTTAAAATTGATCCAACTCAACCCATTTGTAAACAAATAAAAGAAAAATAGTCAGTCATCGCTGACAATGGAATACGATGCTGGGAGTGGAATACCATTTTCGGCGAATGGGGTGGAATATAATTTGTTTTGAGGGAAGAAAACGAATCAAAATAAAATAAATAATTGTTTGCACAAAGAATCAATTTTATACCAACGGTCAGACGAAAGGAAGAACAAGCATACGGTAGTGACGATATGCATATGCAATAATTTAATCGTTAAAAATAGAGTAAAGATTCGCCGATTTCGACACAGAGAGTAGTGTATAAGACGATACGACAGAGGGCGCTGGTTTCCGATTGGTTAAGCTCACGGTTTCAGGTCACCGGTCTAATTTAGTTTGACGCTGATATGTGCTGTTTGTTTACCCACTTTTCGTGGAGTTTGCGCACTGCCGTTGGTGTAATGTGTTGTTCTTTCACGCACAGAGATATACAGATATTATTTCGTGCTCCAGTCATAGATATTACAATCATTAAGCATTTAATTCACCTTTAAACCAACGAGATATTATCATAATGAGTGGACTTACGTGACGTAATCATAAAACTATGGCTGTGGTTGGTTTCCATTTCTAATGGTAATATCATCAACAGTTCGGTCAACTCAAGTCTTGATTTAGCATAATTTTAGCATTAATTCAAAGAAAACCACAGAGTTCCTTTTTGTCGGACACAATTGTATCAATCGTCTTTTATCCCCAGCGTCACAGACCAATGGAACAAGCTGTCCTTATCTGTCCGCGAGAACTCATCTCTGACCAATTTCAAGACGTTCCTGAATGTTGGAGATCAACGACGACCGGTGTTTTACAGTGGGGCGAAATCACGCGCAGCACAAATATACCATTGCCGATTGCGTCTGCTTTGTCATAGGCTTAATTCTCATTTATGCGATAATCATCTGTTACCCACCCCTTACTGTCAGGGTGGTATGTGGGAGACACCAGAGCACTTTTTCCTACATTGTCCAATCTACTCAAATATTCGCAATAGTGCTGTCAACATACTTCCATTTACTATAGACGTATTGACACTTCTTTTTGGATCTGAATTCTTGAACAATCAGGAGAACTGTCTTGTTTTTGAAGTGGTGCATGACTTCATTTTATTAAGTTGGCGTTTCCATTGACTGCTGGGGATCCAATTAACACGTACGATTACTACTATAGGCGAATTTACCCCCAGTGTCCCCTGCGATCTTACTTCGTTTTCCATTTTCTTCACGTTCAGCACCACCAAGTCTGCTGCCGTCTCACTTCTAATTAAAGGTGCATATGCTGCTTACTTACGAGTGTTAAGTTAAATATGAATGATCTGCCATGCATCTGCTCCCCGATCTACATCTCATGCTCTCTAGACAGCCATCACTGTGTGTGTGTTGAACCGATGAACCGGCTTAGGGCCAGGCTGCTAGTCATCTTACTGATCGACCAGAGGCGATATATGAGTCCATCTATTATTTTATACCACCTTACTGAGAAAATTTAGAAATGACTCGGGAGGTGACTCACATAAGCTCAAAGCTTCCTGTCAAATCCCTCCTTCGGTTAGCAATTTGTTTATTGTTAAATATATGTTAAATTGGGATGCCTTGTGCTGCTACATTTTAAATTGTTCAGTTTTGTGACATAAAGCATTTTCTTTGAATAAATATTGTTTAAACTAAAGAAAATGAATGTTTGTGGTATTTTTAGCTCAACCGTCTGGAATATTTTATTTGGTTTGAAAACCATAAAATATTCCAGACGAATGAGTCTAAACATAGGCGATGGACAATTTAAAAGCAAGACTGGTTCCATCTTCCATTTTAAACTCCTAATGTCTTTTATAAACCAAACAACGTAAAAGTCAATTCAGTTTTGTCAATATGCCGTATGATTTTTCAAATTTAATTCCGTCATTTTAGACTTTTCATACAAATAATCTATCCGTTGTAAATCAACACAATGAATAAAGAAGAAGAGATCATTAATGATCAATTGTTACAGCCCCGTAGGGTTGGGGGATTACATTATTACTAAATTTTACCACAAAGACAAAATAAAATCTACGTTCTATAAAACGATACCACGCAGAAAAATGGCTATATTTATTTATTTATTTATTTATTTATTTATTTATTTATTTATTTATTTATTTATTTATTTATTTATTTATGTTTAGAGAGTTTATTTCTGCAAAATGGCGCAGCCAATAGTTTATACCAATGTTACCCATTGTAGTGGATTTCCACCCCAGGCATTGGTTACAGGGTCCTATTTTACCAGTAAAACAGAGCTTGTTTATCAGCGTAGGGGTGGGTAATAGTTACTTAATATTATGACATTACACAAATTATACTTTGTGTTTGGCTAAAATCAAGCCGATTAATTGTGATGGGATGTATTGAAGTTAAATTAGGTACAGTATCGTTGGTATAATGTTTTCACATTGTTATTATCAGTTTTGGTGAACACCCCCGCACCCCACACCATCCCCGAAATTTCACTGGCCGAACGAGAGAAAAGGGGATTTAGGTTAATAGTGTATGTGAGAAAATCAGCGTCAATTTTAAATCTGTCATTGACCAATCAATATTATTTCACGTTGAGGCATTCGTAAACTAAAAGATTGAAAACGGCGGACAAAGGTGTGTTGTCGACGAACTGCTAATGGAAAAAGTTTGTGTTTATTTTTCCGATATCAAATAGTTATTGTTTATTATTAGGTTGATTCAAACATTTGTCTACACCTATTTCACGATATTGACCTCGTTCGAGTTGAATGCAACAATTTTCAGGGTAAATAATTATCGGAAGTCATTATTTGTATAACAGCACCATTTGAGACCGCTGACAACATGTAAGCCAAGCGACTGGGGTTGTGGACCGAATCTCGGCTATATGGTTCCAGAAAAAACTTTCATACTAGTAATGGACAGAGCGAATAGCTGCCGAGATATATGAGTGTTGTCGGTAGTATCAATACTGAGCACTGCATAGAAAGCAGGGACAACTTCAAAACCTTTGATTCAAAACAGACCATTTTCTGAATAAATAAATCACAGAAATGTAAAAAAAATCAAGCCTTAAAAAATTAGTAGATTTGATATGAAATACCAGTGGAAACAGTTGGAAAGAGTAAAACATCGCCCAAACACTGTGACAACAACAGCAACGGATACAAACAGGAATACTAAGTCCCTGAACTTATTTTTTCGAATCATTGATTCATAAAGTTGTTTGTAGCAGTTGAGGTATTTCACTTTTATTTAACCACCAGAACACCCATATCAACATTGGGTAATTTCCAACAGTAGGTTAGTCTCATATTGAAACTAGGAATATAACGAATGCAATTTTGTTTGACAGAGCTCAATGAGCTCTGTCAAACAAGATTGAATTGGTTAAATTCCTAGCATAATTTCATTATTCGAAAATTTGTATATGTTGACATTTTGACCTGAGTGATTAGAGGGTGAACACCAACAATGATTTGCAATAACTAATTTATTCTTACGAGAGGGCATACTGCATGCTTCTGAAGCAGTATTCAGTTCCTGTCTGTGAAAATGTAAATGTTGAGGACGATTGCGGTGGAAACATACAGATACAGCCCGCCACCAAAGAACTCGTTTTATGTACAAAATAATACATTTCTTCCAATTATAGGTAAAATAGAAGAGGTTGGAGCCGCCCCTTTGAAGAAAATCCTGAAAGATCTAGGTGGATGGCCGGTGTTGGAAGCTTCGTGGGACGAACATAGTTTTGATCTAGTCGATCTACTTATCAAACTCCGATTGTTCAATAACGACCTTCTAATGTCATGGGGCGTGACGGAAGATGATAAAAATCCAGATACGAACATCATATACGTAAGTTTCCCAACCCTTTGAACTCTAGTTGTATATTCCACGCCAGTTCAATATCAGCAATCAGAAGAGTCCATATTCATTATTTGGGGTAGACCAATAAATATTTTCAACGTGCAGCCTCGGGGCTGCACGTTGAAAATATTAATTGGTCTACCACGCACATTTATTGAACAGCCACCCTGTATAATGACGTTATGACGTATCATGTTCCTGACCGGACAAAAACGGCCGCTAGGGTTCAAAGGGTTATTTTGATGATTTGTTCCGTATCAGGCTGATGCCATAAAGTGGAAAAGTCCATATTAATTATCTGAGGATTTGAGAGTAGTCCAGTTGCTGTTTTTAAGCATTAAATAAGGCTGAATGCACTCATTACAATAATAATAACACGTTGGCCAGCCGCTGATTTGTCGCGATTCTCGGACGAGAAGGCCATGGTTACCCCTGTACTCCCAACTGTCACCCTATTCCCACGCTTCTCCTCTCCTCCCACCACTCGGAGACGAACTGCTTGATGATATCCCTTGTCCCATTCTTCCCAATCTCTCCGATTAGCATATTAGCACTCTCCTTTGAGTCTCCCCCTAACCACATGTCCTTCATTCTCCCATCCCACTTCCCCATTATACTCCCAGTGAATCTCATTCTTTTAGACTGATACTTTGGGCATTCTAGAAGAAAGTGTTCCAGGGTCTCCACCATTTCCAAGTTACACATCTGGCACACCCTATCACCGTCTTTCCCAATTTTTCCCCTCAGCTCCAGGGATTGCGACCTCAGCTTGAACAACAGTGACTCCCCAAAGGTGCCATCAAGGTACTCTTCAAAACCTGGCTTCCCTTTATCACGCAGACCACCCGAAGACCTCTTTGATTTGATCCCCTCTCGCCAATTACGTTACAATCCTCCATGACCCTTTCTCTGATTAATTTCTTACCCTGGTTTGCCCCAACGTCCAGGTCTGAGATCTCCAAGGAGTAGTTCTCTACTAGCTCCCTCACTTGGACCATCCACCCCGTTTTGATATTTGAGTTGAAAATTCTCAGGAACATTACTTTACACCATCGGCTGTCGGGGAGATTTACCAAATAATTAAGATAACCGAGCTTCAACAGGTCTATCCTGTCCTTGATCCTCATCCACCCAAGCTCACCCCTGATTGCTTCTAGCGCTGCGGCATTACTCGACCCCGTTATCCATCGGCCTACATCGTTCTGCAGGATTTCCAAGCTCTTTACGGCCGTCTGGTTTAGGGGTACCACTTCCGTACAGTATGTTATACTTGGCAGCCCCACCATTTCCCAAATGGTTTTCCCCACGAAAACCTTATTGAAACTGTTTCTCCCTATAAGTTTCATTTGGTTAAGGATTCGCTTCCCCTTCAGTATCAATTTATTTGTGTGGTTCTGGTAGATGCCTCTTCCTGTAATGTTTATAGTTACCCCAAAATCTTGGCAGCCCCACCATTTCCCAAATGGTTTTCCCCACGAAAACCTTATTGAAACTGTTTCTCCCTATAAGTTTCATTTGGTAAAGGATTCGCTTCCCCTTCAGTATCAATTTATTTGTGTGGTTCCGGTAGATGCCTCTTCCTGTAATGTTTATAGTTACCCCAAAATACTCGTAATCACCTGTCTCTCCCACACTGAGAAGTTTGCTGCTCCCTTCCGGAATGCAGAACTCTCCCACTCTCCACCTTCGAGTGGGGTCCACTTTGCGGCCCACAGGTATAACTTTGCTCTTGCTTTCATTAAGTTCGAGTCTCCATGTGCTCCCATATTTCCCAACAATTCCCAGCATTTTCGTTAGCCCCTCTTCGCTTTCTGACACTAGAACCATATCGTCTGCAAAAAATAGCCCTGGGATCTTCATGTCCCCAACTGCTACCCCCTCCTCACTAGGCAGGAGTTCAGCTCCTAAACCTTTGATGTACAATGCAGACAGGATCGGCGAAAGGATACACCCCTGTTTTTGGCCTATCTCCATAGGCACATGTTTCGTTGTAATGTTTCCCAGGCTAAGTTCACTCTATACATCTTTATATAATGCTTTCATAATTCCAACAAACTCGCCTCCTAAGCCCATAGCCTCCAGCCTGCGCCACATACCTTCCCTCCATACTCTATCGTATGCCTTTTTGATATCCAAGAAGGCCATAAACATCTTTTTCTTTTTTGATTTCGCGGATTCTATCATCTCAGATAGTGTGAAAAGATGGTCAGTAACTCTCCTTCCCTTCCTGAAGCCATTCTGGATTTCTCCCAAAAAACCCTTCTCCTCAATCACCTCCTCTAGTCTCCCATACAGGACTTTACAGAAAACCTTTCCAATGTTGCTACTGACAGAGATCCCTCGATAGTTATCCAAAACGTCTTTTTCCCCCTTTTTGTGAATAAATGTCACTTTACTTTCTCTCCACTCCTTTGGGACCTCTTGATTTTCTATGGCTAGATTGAATAGGGCAGTTAGGCTTTCACGAGTTCCTCTCTCCCTTTTTTGATAAACTCATTAGGAATTTCATCCACTCCTCCCGCTTTTCCATCCCTTAATTTTGATATCACCTTTCGCACCTCCTCCGTTTTAATTTCGCTGCGCACGAAGCTCGATAGGTTTTCCTCGACCTGATTCGGACACTCTGGTGGGCCCCCCATGCCCCATCGCTTATCGTTTACCTTTTCCCAGTGCTTGACTAGTTCTGATGCGACTTGATCTTGCTCGTCTGTAACTCTAACATCTACTTTAATACTCTGTGGGTTACTTCCTTTGTTACGTTTATTCACCCATTTCCAAAATACGTTCGAACTCGACCCCCCCTGTCGTTCTTATCGTCCTAATAAGACTGCTATTTCGTACTCTCCGATTATCGTCTTTAATCTTATTTACTTTATTTCGTGCTTGGTGGTATTCTTCCTTAGCAACTGTGGCCTCATTGCTTTCCGCCCCCTTAAGTTTTCTACTTCTCCTGTATGCCAAGGATATACGAGCATAATTAGCTTTTCTTCCCTTTATGGCCCTTTTCAGTTCTTCGTTCACTCTGTACCTAAATCTGCCTCTTCCTGTCCTTTCCTGTCCTCTTTCCCGTCCTACTACCCCTGTTACCACCTCTGTCCCCACTGGGCCGGCTCGCAATCTTGGACTACGCCACACTAACCCCCATGTCTACCTCCACCTCTTCAGGCCCAACCTGCTCCTCAGAATTCTCGAAATTACCTAACACACTGAATCTATTTTGGACACTGCATCCCCACCTTCTGCCCACTCCCACTACAAGCCACCTTGTCCTCGTTTACCACCTTCCTAACCTTCCCTCTGACTCCTGCCCTGACAGACTCCACATGGTCATCGTTATCTCCCTCACTATCCGATTCTAAAATAATACGACTTTTCGCCCCTCCCCCCCCCCCCCGACTCACACTACTAGCCTGGGAATTTGACACGCTAGCCCCTACTTATCCTCTACCCTCAACCCGACGCACCCAAGACGCTTCCCAAAAGACCCACTATCCACGTCAAAAGTCCGCTTCCTACTACCCACCACCTTCCATCCCCCATCGAATGCCATCCTAACTGGGGTAACACCAGACTTTCCTACCCTCCTCAGTTTCCCCCTCACCACCTGCACCTCTTCCTCCAACTTTACATATGCCTCTAGCAGCTGCATTAGCTCTACGCAGATGGCACACATCCCCAACTCCCCCAGCTCACACCCATCCACATACACCACATGGCAGTGCCTACACACATCCGACCGCTGGCCGTCCGTTGGTAACTCACTAGCAGTAGCACCCCATGTGCTGGCCTCAACCACTCCCCCACCTGGACATCTATACTAACCGTCTCTGCCCTTCTGGTCTGAACCTCTCGCGTAACGAAACACTTACCATCCATAGCCAAAATTAGAATGAGAAGCTTGAATTTTAAAAAGCGGTCGAACTCGTAAACAAAACAAAAACAAAACACCGAAAATGACCCTCGCGAAGATAGGGAACACGCCCCTATATCCGATAAAAAAACTAAAAACACTAATATAACTATTTTTTATTAAAAATCACATCTATGCAGCCCTAAAACAATATATATATATCTACAGAACACCTGGAAGAAAAATATAGATACTTGTGCTAACTTTTGACAACTGAATCGAAATACTCCCTGTTGGTTTGGATATGGACACACACATTAACGCTGTTTCGATGTTTATATACTACTCATAGTTTGCTAAGCACCAAGTATATCCAACTACCTGTTTTACGTTTTAGTTGAAATATTGTTATGAAAAGTGTATATTTTTTTATTTAATTATATCTTTAATGATTTAAGTACGGAAATTAAGATTTTTGTTTGTGTTTGACATTATCTTTTAGCTTTTGAATACGATAACCACCGAAAATGGATATTATTGGTAAAAAAGGAAATTTTTCAAATTTGCCAAAATTTGACCAAGCGAATTGGTACAGGTTCAATATCGAGTATGAGACCCATTGCTGTTAATTGCAGCTTGGCAACGCCTTCTCATGCTCCCAATCAGGTTCCTGGTGGTAGATTGCGGGATGTTGTTCCATTCTTGGGCCAGCATGGCACCAAGCTCCTGGACACTTCTTGGCTGGACTGGATGGGCTGAAATTGCAAGCTGCGACTCATTCTAGACATGTTCGATTAGACTGAGGTCAGGGGATCTTGCTGGTCAGTCCATACACTCAATCCCCTCCCTCTGTCGGTACTCCCCGACAGCATGGGCAACATTAGAACGGGCATTATCGTCCATCAGAATGAATCTATCACTCACTGCACCTGCATACAATCTGGCACGGACATCCAAGATCTCATCAATATACCGTTGTGCAGCCAATGTACCACGTGCGTCCACCCCAGCTGATGCCGCCCCAGACCATGTTTGACCCTCCACCATATCGGTCATGCTCAGCAATGTTGGCTGCATGCAATCGCTCTCCATGCCTTCTCCGTACCCTAGAACGACTATCTGCGTGGTCTAGTCAGTTCTTTGACTCATCTGTAAAAAGGGCAGGTCGTCAATCTGCTCTGGTCCATCCAACGTGGTCCATGGCCCATTCATATCGTGCCTGGCGGTGGTTCTGGGACAGCGGAATGCGAATACATGGTCTTTTCGCTCGGGGACCACCTTCGTGCAACCTTGCCCGGATCGTCTGCGTCGAAACATTTACCCCGGATGCATTTTGAAGGTCACTGCGAAGCTGGGTTGCTGTGGCAAAGCGGTTCCTACGGGACTGAATTACCGAAAACCTGTCTTCAGCTGCAGATGTTGCCCTGTCTCCGCCACCACCTTACTGGTGTGCCATACTGCTGAAATCCTGCCCAGGCTCTGGTGATCACTGTATGGTGCACACCAAGGGCTTCACCAAACTGACGATGGGTAGCCCCTTGCTCCACCATCCCTACAGCCCGCCACATTTCTGCTTCAAACAAATGTCTTCTCATATTTGCATTTGCCATATTCAATAATTAAATCACAAGGGTTTGTATTGAAATGAAGATTGAATACCCTACATGTAGACGACAGTGCACGAAAACATCATGAAAATCAAGGGGTACATGCTTTCCATTACTGTCACGAAACGTCTGCCTGTCAAGAGAGCTAATGTAAACACTGCGGACCATCTCAATACATTCTTCAATCATATCCACCAAAAATGTCGCAAATATCTTACAAGCAAATTTCACAATGATGTGTCAAATATTTGGTGCTTAGCAAACTTTGAGTAGTATAATTAACAGTGTCAAGATTGCAGTCCAACAGAACATTCCAATCGACACCGATCAGTATGGACGTGTTACCGATATTTCTCTATTTCATCGAAACAAAAGTTTTGTAAGATAAGGGAATATCGGTATTTGGCACATATACTACATCTATGGTGAGGGGCTGCTTCTGATTCAAAATGTCTAGAATTATGTAATTTCAACCTTTTGTTTCTGATATTTAATTTCGTAACTGAAGGTATTCTTAAGAAGAGAGAGAGAACCACCAAGCAATGACGAGCAACTGTCATCTCCCCAACACAAGCAGAGTTAGCATTGGTTGAAGACAAGTGCATCATCGACGTGCAGTACGCCTTAGTACACAGCGTCACCGTGCCCTCACGTGGACAATGGGGATGAAATGTCTTGCCCAAGGAGACCACGCGGTTGACGCAGGTGGTCTTCGAACCGGGGACCTCTCGGCTAGCAGCCTGCACCTCTACCTACTGAGCCACCACGTCGCCTGCTGATCGTTTATAATCATACTGCCGACTTTAGAGGACTATCGCATAGGCGCATTGTGTCAGTAACGTGGTACCTGTTTACTTGTTTACCACAGTGTACTAGCTTTTCTCTGCTTTTTGGAATTCCCACGAGGATAACAACTTGGAGTACTCCTGCAATTAATTACAGATGTTTGAGTTGTTTGGTAAAATATGTGCTATTTTCTTTTTCAGAGTACTTGCAAATTATTTAATTTCAAGATTCGTGAGACACAGGATTAATAACTTAAACGCTAAATTCCGTCACTTGGGCGACAAATACGGCGAGGTAAGCTTTATACGGAATCTCCAACGGGACCTCCATTTGTTGTGAAATTTAGAAAAGGAAGTCAGTAGCTGACCATCCCTTAGTTTTGCTCGTGCTTAGTAAATTACGTGTTAAATTCTCGACAATTGATTGATTGGGTATTGACTGAATATTCTGTTCAGTTTTTATTTACTTATTTGGGTTTTTAACGACACTTCCGAATGTCAGGATCACCTTGTGTCGGGCAGTTTTATGGGTGGAGGAAGCTGGAATATCCGGAGAGAACCACAGAGTAGCGGCGAATTCTATTCTGTATAATACCTATCTGGCTTTGTTTTTGAGAATACTATATCTGACGATGGGAGTTAACATTTAAAATCTGAGTGTGAAAGAAATCAATCCACATCAAGTAAAAATTGAAATGTTTGCCTTTGATCCAAACTTGATTTTGTAAAACAGCGTGCATCATCTCGCTCGTGTAAGCAGTGAAACGTATGGAGTGTGGAAACACCGTTTTGGGCGTGCTGGGGACCACATTCGTTCATAAACCAAAATTACATTTTCAAGACGGGTTATCCTTAAACCTGGGGAGCGCGTTGGCTAAGTGGTTACGGCGTTTGACTTCAAGATACAAAACACATGATCGTAAAGCACGAAGCGATACAAGAGCTCCTGATAAGAATCTTAAATGACCGCTACTTACCAAGGGCTCCTGACCCCAATTTCTAAGAGGGCATTGATCCTCTATAGCCATTGTTCAGCGCGGCAAGTGACTTATTGAGAAGAGAAACTGTCCGCATCCTGGCCAGACCAAACAGACCGGGGCTAAAAAGGAAACAAACCCTGCCGCTCTTAAAGAGTGGCAGGGTTTGTCCTTTTTAGCCCTTGTCTTAAGTCTATCAATACCACGCATCATTCATTAGATATGATTTTCTGGGGTCTTCCCGTTTCGCCGATGTGATTCTAATGGGGTAGGTGTCAGTAATCCGCAGATCAAAGAAGTGCCGCGATAATTTGTTAATTTGGATGTTGGGAGATAATTTTTATCAATTTAACCCATGTACCACAGGGAAACTCACAAGTAACGACGAATTGATTGAATGTAATGTAATTTTTTTATTGATTTATCAACGCAATAAACGAGCAAGTATAATATAATAATATGAACATTTAAAGACATAAAGCACATTTTTTAAAAACCCGAATTTCGACTGAATGTAATGTAATTTTTTTATTGATTTATCAACGCAATAAACGAGCAAGTATAATATAATAATATGAACATTTAAAGGCATAAAGCATATTTTTTAAAAACCCGAATTTCGACTGACTCTGTCTAAAAATAACAATAAACGAGCAAGTATAATATAATAATATGAACATTTAAAGGCATAAAGCACATTTTTTAAAAACCCGAATTTCGACTGACTCTGTCTAAAAATAACAATAAACGAGCAAGTATAATATAATAATATGAACATTTAAAGGCATAAAGCACATTTTTTAAAAACCCGAATTTCGACTGACTCTGTCTAAAAATGACAGTGCGTCAATCTGACCTTCCCTAAAGAGTCTTTTATAATAAGATAAAGCATTGTCGATGGCACGATACTTTTTTCTTCGTGGGGCCACCTTCCCACCATGTCTCAACTGCAGAATTGTTGATTCTGTGAATGCTTGTTCTTTCTTAATGAAATCAACTAAGAAGAACAAGTTAGGATGGGTTCCGGCAATTGCCTTCTTCAACTTGCTGTGCCATCCTTCTACATGATTTGTGGTGCGAGGGCCGACAGTCTCGTGATGGTTCCACACATTGAGGTTGCTACTCTCAACCCAGTTCGTCGTGACGTAGTCTGTGAACTTGGTAACTCTTGGGTCGACGTCTCTCTCCTCCAACGCTTCTTCCCATGCCTCTAATACAAGAAGCCATACGTCGCTGACCATATGTGGTGGTACAAATGGAAGGCCGATAGCACGTCGAACGACCGCATGAATGTTGTCATCTTGCTTGTAATCGTCTCTGAGGCTGCACTTTTCTGTTGCATACTTGTACACTGCTTGGGCGTAGTGGAAGTGACAGCCTTTGATGGTCGCAGAAGAGAAAACTTGTCGTAAAGCATTTTGTGCAGCAGTTTCGAAATCAGTAAAGATTGTTGCTGGTTGTAGGTGAATGTCTAAAGCCTTCTGGCGTATGGTGCTGAATAATTTTATATAAGTTGACTTGGTTTTATTAGGCAGCAAGCCATAGACTAATGGCAACATCTTATTGTCGACGAAAGCATGGATGGTATACAGCTGATAAAAGAGTTTCGGTGATTTCTCAAATGTCCCATCACAGAAAAACGAAGTCGCTTCGTCGAGGAGGTGTAAGTTTGACGCTGTGCTGAAAATGAGGCAGTTGACGTCGCTTGGATCTGACAGTAAAAACTGATCTCCTGCAGTTGTTTCCATGTAACTATCAGGTAAGCTGATTGCTGAGCGAGTTTTCGGAAGAGCCGGTATGGTTTTCGCACGAGACCTGTATAATGCTGATTTGATGCTATAGAATGTAGGAACTTTAGCAATGATGAGTGGGTCGGTATCCGATCTGAGAGAACCAAGCTCCTCTTGGTAAAGTGCGCTCACTGATTTGCTGTCGTGTCGAACGGTTTTCTTTAAATCTGCTAGGAAAGCATCGGCTACAATCTGCTCCATATCTGGTGGATGATTATGCTGCCCCATCGGCGAACTGATAAAATCGTTTTTCGTGTTGATAGTTGACCGACATCCTAAAGAATCTTTTTTAACGCAGTTCCAATGTATATTTGGTTGATTCTGAGACTTCACACGAAATTTATAACCACCATAAACTAAGTGTCTACCACCTCTCTTATTAGGGATGAAAGAAACATTTACTTGTTCACTTGCCATGATGAATTGAAGGAAATGTTGTTGATGTACAGCATGAAGGGTCATATTATATACTATTGAGATGTTTGAAGTTGTTTAGTTGTTTACAGTTGATCAATGTTAACTGATTGTTAATCACTTTGGGACCATGAACTCAGCCGGTGAAGAAGAGTTAATATCAATCAGTGGGATTAACAACTTGTTCACACCTCCACCGGCGATTAGTTTTGGTTTGTTTATTTAACCTCATCGGCGAAACGGGAATAAACCGATTTTCTTTCCCAGAATTGCCATTATCAAGCTCGACTGATATGATTTCAAGCTCGGCTTATGTGACACCGATCTCGGCCGATATGAATCAAACCGGAGTTGTTCTCACTCTTGCGTCGTTACTAGGCGCAAGCAATTTGTTTGAATCGCATCCGTTACTCGTCGAACGCAATCGAGAGAACTTGTGTCGTATGTAAGGGAGTGATTTGAAGCGGAGTTTTTGAATGATGGGGGAGCATGGTGGCTCAGTGTTACGACATTGGACTTCAAACCCCGAAAGGTCCACGGTTCGACCCCTATCAGATGTAACTGCGTTGTATCCTTGGGCAAAGCACTTAATTAGGATTACCCACGCGAGAGCTCCGCGGCGCTGTCTACTAAGGCGTACCTGTTCTGTATTCCTGGTATGTTGAAAAGAAGCATTTCCGTATTTCTTTGTGCCCTTCCCTAAGTTATCTCTTGGTTTTTCATTATCTCTTCTTCATTTCTAACCTCTCGTGTAACGGTTATTTGCCTTTCCACAGACAGGTGAGAAAATATTATAAAACTTAATTGTAAGAATTTATTGTAACAGATATTTTCTCTTGTTTAGCTTTAATAATAAAATTCTTAAATTAGAAACAGCAAAATGTTCTAAGTTTATTCTGCGTCTATATCGCGGGACTGTTCTGATTTATATTAACTCATCTTGCCTTTCTGCTCTTCAATTTCAGATCTTGGATGGCGTAAAAATTACCCCAGCCAGATGGAAAATATGTGTTGACTATGTGAATTCAGACGTACTAATGGGAGACGTAACGGGTCGAATGTTTGTTGAGAAATACTTTGATGAACACTCAAGAGATCAGGTAAGCTCCTAACATTGATAAAACTTTCCAGTATTGAGGAATATTCATTAATTCCATTTATTACTTTTCAAAGTGTGATTTACTGGAACTTCCGTGTTTGATTATAAACGATAACTTCACAAGTGAATTATACAATCAACAATTGTGTCATGTATCCGTGCGAGCAAAGCAAGTTTTGCCGTGGGTGTAATGGGGACTTCATTCGTTTTTTAACCCTTTACCTAAAATGAAAAGCAGACGACACTTGCAAAAAAACCCCACTGAATAACTATTATTTTCATTTTTTGTCTCAAAAACATAGGTTATGACCCCTCATTGGAACGAGCTCGACGTTTTAGAGACAAAAAATGAAAAAATAATGAAAATTAATTGGCGATTTTTGAGAATAGCGCTGGCCGGTTTGGGCCGTTATGTTAGGTAAAGGGTTAAATAATATAATTATCGTTAATAATGAAAAGTAATAAACAGAGTAATCGCTTGACTGGACTGGTTACGGGAAATAATTCATTCGAGGCGCACTCGTGTTTGTCCAACGTCCATCACTTCTCATGAATTATTTCACGTTACCAGTCCAGTCAAGCGATTACTCTCTATATATTTATAAAATTTAAATTCCGATTTTCAAAATTAAGCCACGTTTTATTATTTCATCACATTATTTATGTATTTGTTTATGCTTAAGATCACATACTTCTGCACAGTGGCAAATCGTGACCACAACATGGATGGATACACAGTCAAATCCAGCAAGTCGTTTAAACCCACGTTAACCATTCTAGAGGACTTCCGTCTCATGCATTTGGACAGGGTCCTATTTTACTAGTAAAACAGAGCTTGCTTACCACAGTAAACGACCTCTGCTTCACTTCCCGGGGTACCCAAGGGTAATTTTATCACAAATCACGATCAAAAAGCCTATTAGGGAAATGTTGTCGGCAACACGTCTAATACGGACGTGACGTCAGAAGTCAACGTGACGTCGTAACAATGTGAGTGAGTAGCTTTATGAAGTTGAATGGAATTAATCTTCTCTGATTTTAATGTCATTTATTTCATTCGCTTTTTTTCTTACACTACTAGTAGATAACATTTGCAAACATAATTCCTGATTAAATAAAAAATTGCATTTTTTGTCTCG
The DNA here is from genome assembly GCA_031216915.1 of Pictodentalium vernedei. Taxonomy (NCBI): domain Eukaryota; kingdom Metazoa; phylum Mollusca; class Scaphopoda; order Dentaliida; family Dentaliidae; genus Pictodentalium; species Pictodentalium vernedei. Next base: position 57,929,022 of record CM062290.1, on the reverse strand, counting down.
AAAAAATAGCGCACGGTAACTCATTGGAACAAGCGTTATAAGCTCAATCCTATGAGTGCGCACAAAGAATGTTTTCTAGGAAAAACTTTAAAAGGTAACAAAATTTAACTGGAAATAATTTGAAAAGAGCGTCGGTTTTTTTATTGTTACATGTACGTTGAGTGTCGGATTAAATTGTACGTTATGTGATAGAAAGAATTTGAAAATTCTTTATAATATGATATAAAATATCTGAACTAAATTCACTAAAGTGGATCTGAGCCGAGGTGTACCTCGGCTCAGATCGATTTTAGTGAATCCGATTCAGAAATGCCACATAAAATCGTGATTTATCTGAGATCTCCCGTTTCGGAAAAGTACAGCGTGAAAATTAACGCATTTCGGTAGTCTCGTCTGATTCCGTGTCAATCCTACCCCGTCATTCGATTCAACCTTGCTTGGCGCCTGCGCTCACTTACAGGGTATCCATGCAAATGATCGATGAAACAATTTCACCTTCACTTTCATTTCTCTCAAAAGACAGTGATAATAAATGGCATATACAGAAGGCATCTACGTTTCGCGAGAAGATTCCTCGTCTATAATACGAGAATTATCTCACTGTGAGATGTGAGGAACTAAACATTTTCACGATCGGGAAATTTGAGTTTCCTTGAACACACCAATGAAATAATTCTGGTGTACTCTTCACAAATGTGGATTTTATTTTTATTATATGTAAAGTAAGTCAATATTATTTGATAGAAAATAAAGGTACAGACTGCTCTGATAATAAATAATTAATAAAGATATAATGATATAATGTTGGGAGGTTGTATAACCAGACTGGCCGTCTACCTTACGACTCCATCTATGTAAACGTATGGAGGTGTGTGTCCAATATTTTTTCGCAGACGAATTTGTAATATCTGGACCTTTATTTGTTTCTTCACGCTGTGCCTTTAAACTCTGTCCTAAGACCCACCAACCCGGCGTCAATCAATACAGAAAAAAGTGTTTGGTCTGTTTTACACGGTGATTACATTTATATTCGCTCTTAAAAAGCATAAGCAGGAACAAAGGCGGTACATGACGTCATGTGAGCTGAGAGTAAATACAATTCGATATCCAGCGTATCTCTTAGTATTGGGAAATACTTTTTAGTGTTCTTGCGTTATCCCACAATAATGCCATTGCGGTAATTTTTTTTAAATCTCTCGGGTACGAAGTTGTGGAGATCAAAAACTATTTAATGTAATATTCTTTTATTAGAATCTGTGTTTTCCATTTTTTAAATTTTTAAATTTTTTAAATCTCTCGGGTTCGGGTGTTGTGAAAAATTAATGTTTCATGTAATATTTTCTTTTATTTAGAGTCTGTATCAGCTTGTTTAAAATTTAGCATGTATTTACAATTGAGTACTCAGATTTCCATCTTGTCTTTGGAGATGGATTTCAACGGGCGCCTTATAGTGATTTTGGAATAACACATTGATATTCTTGTTCATTGCTTTTACAAGTACGAAAAACAAACGCATGGACATGATATCCAGTGTTTGCTTAATTGCTACCTGTTTTCGTCCTTCCATTTTCTGAGAGACCATCACGTCCGTATGAAGGCGCGTACTCATTTTTGTTCACTACTCCTAATTTTGTATGCTTTCATTCATAGCATCATGTTGGTTGTTCTGCTATAGTTATTGGATGACAATATTTCTTATGTTACGATTACTTCATAAATGCTATTTGGTTATTGTTCATTTAGCTGAATGATCGTTCAAACACAAGCAATTGTTACATTTCAATTACAGGCAAAGGTGCTGATTGCAGATCTGAGGGCATCCTTTAAGAAAATAATAGCCAACTCAGGCTGGATGGATAACGTCACAAGATCGTATGCTTTGGAAAAGGTAAGAAAAACGTGTCTTTGAATTTTTTAGATATGTGTTTTGAAATAAAGACTCATTTTTTTATGTAATGTTCTACATTTTACTTTTTAGTTGTACAAATGATAGCAAATGTTAAAAAAATGAAACTCACCCTCCTCAATGGACAAGAGTTCGCGTAGTTTCTCTATGTTTATGGATCCAGTAGTATGTGTTACCGTTTGACTTCGCCATGTGAAATATTTTAAATGAGGTGTGGCCCCTTTTGCAGCTATTTCATCAATGGAGTGACTTGAAAACCGTTTTATTTTTCTAGATTTTTCACACATGCAGCAGGCGATGTTCCGAATGAAGTGTGTAAATTATAGTTCAGTTTACGGTTTGAACTAAGATGGAATGGCTTCGACCTTTATCTGGTTTCTCAATTAAATGTCAAGTGAAGTAATGGGGTACACTAGAGGTTTATTTACTAAACTTGTTATCGTTTAAAGTTGCTCTGTTCATTCCACAATGTGGTTTTGTGTTATGAAAGGGGCCTTATTGAAACATATATATTATCGTGATGAATTGAGGGTAACGTGTTCTGAGGTTTGCTGCTCGGGGCGTATGGACATAAACTCCGAACCCCAATCCTCAAACTATGTTACTGTCAATCCCTCACAATAACTTGCTTTGAGTTTTTAGAAGTATGAACCTCTATAGTCAAATAAGGGCCTTATTGGAACAAACATGTTATTGATGTTATTGTGGCGAATCGAGGGCAACATGTTCTGAGGTTTGCTGCTCGGGGCGTATGGACATAAACTCCGAACCGCAATCCTCAAACTATGTTACTGTCAATCCCTCACAATAACTTGCTTTGAGTTTTTAGAAGTATGAACCTCCATAGTCAAATAAGGGCCTTATTGGAAGAAACATGTTATTGATGTTATAGGGACGAATCGAGGGCAACATGTTCTGAGGTTTGCTGTTCGGGGCGTATGGACATAAACTCCGAACCGCAATCCTCAAACTATGTTACTGTCAATCCCTCACAATAATTTATAATGTTTTGGGTTTTTAGAAGTATGAAACGCAGTAGTCAAATTTTGCTTAAGAGTTTCTCGAGTTCTGACAGGCAGACTTTTGCGGACACATACCGAACAGAGGCAATTACTTATCTTGAAACTACCTCCCCGTCTTACAACTCTACTTGGAATATGTGTGGCTTATGGTTGCGCCAGCGGAGGACATGTCTGTTATCAACCTTCACACAATGCGTCACTGAGTTTATGAAATGTAATTTATACAGTATAATAGAAGGTGTCAGTGTCAGTTCAATTTCGAACCCTGGAAAGGTTTACAATTTTTACGCAGCCATGTCTTCCTGACTGGGACTTACATATTCTATAAAATGTATACCTGAAGGAAGAATCTATTATCCATTTTAGGGGGACTTGGTAATAATTAGATTCAGCAGCGATATAGGGCTGTACGATTATGATTCTAGACTCTGAAATCAGTTGGGTTAAAAAATATCCCAAATTGACTGGGTTGAGTGAATATGAACCTGAATTGGATTCATATTCACTGTACTCAGTTGCTTTGGGTTAATTTTCAGCCCAACTGATTTTAAAGTCTACCCATACTCCCAGCTGTTTTTTTATATACATATATTTTTCCAACTTTCTCATTTCTAATGTATCAAAGGATTGTGACACACATGCGCAATATATGTTAGACAAGTACATAAACACAATGAAGATGAACTAAAATGGCGCTGCAGTTTGACAATTTCTATTCATAAATAAGATTAAAAGTTAAAGTTTTTTAATTACTTAATAATAAAAAAAATGTTAAAGAATACATGGGATGTTTGAAACCTTCAAACAAACATAAACACAAGTACATATGCTCGAAAGCACTGCTCACCCCGTAGGAGTCATTAACGATTTGATAACAAATTTACTGGTCTTCATCTCAGCAATGGATTTAATGTATTATATGTCTGGACAAAACAGTGGCAGCTTTTTCCTAATGTTGAAAAAGCACACAGTTTAAAATATGTGCATGGTATTTGCTATATTTGGATGCTGATGACTCAACCGTTCACGGGTTCTGAAAACATAATGGAACTTGAACCGAATTTTCCAATCAGAAGACGCGGAAGCGCGGTGGCGCCGTGTACTAAGGAGTACTGCATGTCGATGGTGCACTTGTCTTCAACCAATGCTGACCCTGCTTGTGTGGAGTTAGTACATTGGGAAGTCTGAAAGTTTATCGTCGCTGCACGGTAGCTCTCTCCTGATACTCTGGCTTCCTCCACCCGTAAAACGTCTGACGGGAGGTGGCCCTTGCCGTAAAATGGGTCTTTAAACCCCAATAAATACATTTTACAATTTATAGCTTCGTCGATGTTCTTGGGGGGCACTGGCCGGACTACGACGAAAGTCTTGCTTTTATTCTAGCTTGTTTTTACTCTAGTCTTGCACAAGAACTATCAAAAGGATCGGAGAAAGTGAAGTGCTGATATTTTGGAATATCACATGTCCAACATTTTATCAAACAAACTCATATTTTTGCTAATAATGTTTTCCATTCTTTCATATTTAGCCGGTGATGACTAAAAATAAACAGATTTGAAATTACGCTTGAGATATTGAAAATTGGTTGTTTCTTTGTTTTCACAGTTGACAGCTATAGATGAAAAGATAGGATTTGACGATCAGCTATTCAATGACACATTTGTTGACGAATCCAATGAAATTGTAAGAAATGCTTCGTATTGTATGTTTTAAAAAAAATCGATTCGGCAAATACTATTGTTTGTTTTTTTCAGAAATCTAAACCCGGTTCACTTCCTTTTTCCAGCAATAGAGCTACTCTTGATATTTAGCTGTTATTGGGCGTTTCTTCTCGAAAATAGGATAGAGAGAATATTACGAAGCGTACAGCAGGATGGGCGAAGTTGATAACATTGTGTACAGCTTCCGCAGACACAATTCCCTTGAAACTCCATAACTACATTTTCGGATATAGAAAGAGGTTTTACTTAGGATGGGATGTAGAAGAACGGATTTAACACTGGCTGACTGCATGGCATCGTCTCATACAATACAACAGCCCACTTAACTGAGTCCAGTACGACCGACGTAGACTGGTCATTTCCCACTGGTGGACACTATTTACACGGATGCAATAATATGCAATAATATTAGATTCCAAACATTAATTATAGGAACAATCATCAAAAATGTAATTAACGAAGCACCGAGTACAACCGGATTCATTAATTAAAATTTTTGCTGATTAGGCTTTTCATTACCTGGTAAACGCATGCGTGGACATCATCGCTCACCCGTGGATTACGGCCAGTTCACGACGACTGTACTGAATAATGATGTTAATTGAATAGAATTTCCAAACTTCAAACTATTTACCTTGCCTTCAGTGTAAAGTTGACCTATTAATAGCATATAGATTATGGAGTATTTTTATGTTCATTGAACAAAAAAACATCATCATTCAATATATCCAGAACGTACTCCAAAAGCTACTAAATTCACTTTGTTTACAGAATGGACTCAGTACAACTAATAATGCATGTAATCTATTACATTTTGTTCGAAAAGTTCCATAAATAAACACTCATTTTAGCACCAAAATATAGGAACAACCAAATTCCAGGTAATTGTATTCTCCTGTTATTTGAATATTTTTCAACATACATCCATTACAACATTTAATCTAGTATATCTTGCTTGCAGAGTCCCATGAGCTCTGCAATCAAGATATTATAGAATAAATGTACAGGTTATATCAATAAACCAGGTAAGTGGACAAATCCCTGTTAATTGAATAATTCTTTTAATTGAAATTTAATTTATTGGCAAATTCAATTAAATGGGTTCCACTGTGCTGCCTATGGCGACATGAGCGAATCAAAACAGCAGATATTGGAAGGTTTAGTAAAAGGTTAACCCAACAGCCCTCCAGAGCTGAGGGTTTAATGCATTGCACTAAATAATAATAATAAGATGCGAACATATCATAATGATAAAAGGTCCAAGACGTTGAACAATTTAACGGAGCATTACAGGAAGCAAATATATGCAAATATTTCGATACTTGAAATATTAGATTAATTAACATCGGGGTAATATTTTAAGTAGGTAAGAGTTTAACTACGATTCGAAAACTGGAAGAGACGGGACCAACCTTAGGTTTTGACCGAATCTGAAATGTAAGTAAAATGCTGGTTTAATTGTGTCTTGCACGTAAACATAGAAATTTTGATACCTGTTCTAGCTGCAGTTGGAAGGAAATGAATATTTTTAATTGAAAAGTAATGTGTTCGGTTTTCTTATTGCACGTCACAATAGGATTAGCTGTATTTTGTATAATCTGCAATCTATTTGTCTGCCTGTTCGGAGCACTCGTAGAGGGACATTGCAGTTATCCAGCCCAGAAGAGATAAATGTATGCACCAGATATCTTGAAGCACTTTTTGTTAAAATGTCGCTGACTCGACCGAAATTCCAAATATGAAAATTGGCAGACTTTCGGATTTACGAAATAAGGAAAGTCATGGTACAAATAATAAGAAAATTGTGTCAAAACCTAACTTTGTGACAAAGATAGATGGGTTTTGTAGTGGTGCCACCTATTTTAAGAAGAGACAAACGATCTGGCACTGGATGGTATCCATAGGAAAAGAACAACGAGTTCTGTTTTGTCATCATTAAGATTTTTTGTTCACAAGCGTGAAGTTCTATGTCCTCAATAACGTTTATCCATAGTCTGCAATTTTGGTTGAGTGTATTCCACTACAGATGGGCTTAACTCTATATAAACATTAAGAGTCATGGGCATAGCAATTAATGCTGTGAGCGCGAATGATCACACAAAGGGGCTGCACATTCAGTGAAAGCACAATCGGACGTATGACAGTACCCTGTGGTACGCCAAGCCCAACATTCTACATTGTGTCGTCTGCTCGTCCTTTTTTACATTTGTCTTTACATAAAACTTTCACATGAGTTATGCATAGCTCGTTGAGAGTGTTAATTGTTCATAAGAGATTAATTACAAACAGAAACAAACGATGTGTACCGTTCAACGAACCAGCTGTAAATTGAAATTAACTATAGAATATTTCTTTTTTTATCCTGTAAAAGAGACAAACGGTGACTGAGAAAGGCTTAAAAGTAAACCATCGATCCACACTCTATCGAAGGCTGTCTTGGTATTTAGAAAGGAGATATGCAGCTTTCTCTGCCTATTTTTTAAATATTGGATACACTGGGTGACAATAAAGGAGGCCATGAAAGAATTCACGGTAAATTTAGCTATCGTGATTTGGACACAACGATCCCTGTGGAGAGAAATGTGAAAAAAATGGGGTTTTTTTGTTTTTTGGCTTACTCGAGATATTAAACTTGTGATAAATAATTATCTTTGTTCTTGAGCAGGATTGTATACACAGCCCTATGCCTCACTGCAATTTGAAGAATTTGATTTTTTCAAGTCTATTCTTATCGCATTGTTTTGATCATTCCAACACTTGCATTGTGCAGTGGTCTTTACCAAATACGGTTATGTGATTATCTTTTTTTCAAATATTAACAGTGGGATTTCAAAGAAGATGATTACTTTGGCAATGTAATCACGGCGATAAGGCAATACGCAATTGGTAATATGCACGACCTACAAAGGAAGGTTGATAAATCACAGTGAGTAAATTTTATAACCATTCGTTTTCTATCTATAAGAAACAAGAGTTTGAACTATCATTATTTTTGGAAAGCAAAACCAACGAGAGCAGCCGAAAAATGTATTGACTTAATAAAACTGGTTATGTCAAACAAAATTAAATAAACAGGGGATGTATATCCCGTCCATTGTCAATATTCAAATTTATGAACATTTATTAACCCTTTACCCAACGAATCGCCCGCATCCCCCCACGTAATATGCAAATTCAGCAGTTGAAAAAATATTACTTTTTTTAAAACTTTCAACAAACCATATCATGTGACCCCTCGTTGGAACGAGCTCGTTCCAACGAGGGGTCACATGATATGGTTTTGTTGCAATTTTTTGAAAAATTTGAAAAAATGATATTTAAAATACTAAATTTTGATATCGTCTGCGTTGGGTAAAGGGTTAAACTAGAACTGCACCGACACATCGATACACCACAACAATACGGTTACCGATTAAAAATCATATCGATGTATATTGTCTACCTTTCTTCTCCATTGTCTTTCGCAGTATTTTTGAGAGGTGGTGGAAATAAAGTAAACGTCATTTTCTGAAGATTGATGTTCGCTTAAACTTCCACAGCATGTTCTGTCACTATTGCAGAAGTAACGAAAACACCAGAACGATTATGACCAAATCGTTCTGATCATGTTTGACGTGTTCAGCTTCGATTTCATAAGATTCTTTTCGTGTGGAGACATCTTCATTTGCCTCCGAGAGATTACTCAGTATAACCGGTTACATTTGTACAACTAGAAGAGCATTCTTGAACACACACCAATTGGTTGCCATTCATTTTTTTTACCCTCTACACGCTGATGTCAAAGTACTGATATTTTAAGGACCATTTTCCCCATAATGCAACGTGGAATTTCGCCAATTCAGTCTTGGTCGATAAGGGGCAGTGATCCCTGCCAAACAAGATTGAATTGGATAAATTCACAGTTGCATTTTGTGAACAATTTGCAGCTTAAAATACAGATATTTGTATTTACTTGTGCTGGAATTGAAGAGAAATACGAATACCGTTTGATAATCTCCATAGTTTTCCAAAGAAAACGTTTAGTGCCCGTCTTACAATATACTCTAGAAATGTGTTATTTAACTTTTTGGGAGCACGGTGGCTTAATGGTTCCGGCATTGAACTTCAACCGAAAGGTCCATGATGGTCCATGGCTACATCCCTGCCAGGGGAAGCTGCTTTGTGTCTTTGGACAAGGCACTTAACCCTGATTGCCCACGATGGCTCTGTGTAGTAAGGCGTACTGAACGTCGATGGTGCACTTCCCCCCAATCAATATGTAACCCTATATGTGCGGAGGTGGAACGCTGAGGAGTCTTAACTTAATTAATTTTAATTTAACTTTTTGCTGAACAAGCATGGAAGAATTTTGTTTGAAAATTATCACAATATCCAATTATACAAAAAACAATCTGACATTTGCCATCTCTCAACAATGTACATGTGTTTTGAGTTTTTGTTTTAGGTACATATCGTAAATGTTGTAACACAGTATGTTCTTGAATAAAAGTATCTATCTGTCCAACCCTCAGCCTTATCCTCACTGATTGAAACTATACGCGGTTACTTCTTCAAATTGATTGTGTTTTAAAATCATATCATTTTGATATATTTTTTATCTGAACCAAACGCGCATTGTGATGTAGATATAGAAAATAGCCATAGTAGCTTGGTGTACCAAATGTTCACCACTCGTGGTGAACATTTGGTACACCAGGATACTTTGGGTATATCTTATTTATACCATGATCGTCGGATTATTAAGAGTCGCTATTAATTTTTCTCGATTTTACTCAGCACCAGAGTACATACATGCGATTCTGTTTTTTTTTTATACGGTCATCGGTCGGCGGTACTTCCGCTGTCAATATTATCGCCGAAACAAAATGAAACGGTGCCTTTTTCATTTCAATAGCATAATAACATACCATTTCGAGTTATGGATGCTTTATTAATATGAGACAATGCATGTTTGTTACTTTTTGGTGTTTTATGGGGTAAAATCATTTAAAAACGTAATAAACAATTGTCACTTTCATTTCACTCTTTGCGAGGCGACGAGCGAAAATAATTTAGATAAGTTCGTATTCAGGTCGACGTCTCCAAAGGTCAACTTGGATGTAGTTCCAATGTAGGTGTAAATTTTAACTATTTAAATCCCATTGCTGGCGTGTTCACCACGGTTGGTGTAGAAAGCTAAAATTTATGTCATAGGCTTTTCATATATAGTAGAGTAGGTAATCATGGTATAAAAAGAATTAATGAATTCCATTTTATTTTCAGCTGGACAACGACACCTGGAGTCATCAATGCGTTCTACAGTCCTTCCCTAAATAGAATAAGTACGAACTCTTTTTGTATGTTTTGCTTTTGTACAAATCATTCTGAGGACGCATTCATTACCACTTTTCATTTTGTAATCATTTCCCGACATAAGTTGTGTACATTATTGCCAATATTTGATCACCCAGTTAAGTTCACAATTTCGTTTCTGCTTCCAATTATTATTGTTAACCCTTTCCTATGGGCCATAAGGCATGACACGAAAGAATGAAATGAATTTGATTTCCCTACATGACAATGGGCTGATTGGGGCGATTTATTTCATGGAGAGATAAAATGATATCGTCATTCATAGTAGCAAATTTTAGTTTGCTTTGGCTAAAGATATAAAGAAAAAGTGAAAATGTAAACGATGTATTTTTCGTCTTATCCGACACTATTATGTTATTTAAAAATCGTACTTTTCACTGTTGGTAGAACTGGCGAGTCACGGTGAAAATAGTATCAACGAGCACTATATAAACTCTCTAAAATTTTATGAAAGTGAAAGATGTTTACTATTTCAAGGGGGGGGGGGGGGGGTCGTTGTTATTGTTATTTGTTATTAAATTAATCCTTTGATATTTTTGCACATCTTATGACGTACGAAATCAAACAGCGCGTAGATACTTTGTGGTCATTTGTTTTGTTATTATTTTTCGATTTTTTAAAGTTTTAACCTCGATTCCCATTTTCTCCCGAATAGTGCTCAGTGATAGCCGTTCTGCCAAATGTTATCGGAGCTTAAAATACTAATATAATCCTACTGTCAAGACTTCTTAACTGGTTGAGTGCTAGAAGCCACTATCAGGGTTTTCAAAAAATGAGGATACCAGAGCAAAAGACACAACTTTCGTTACTTATATTTTATATTCAGCCAAACACAAGTAATGTTTTGTTTATATAAATTTGTTTTATTACAAATTGTTGGAGAGTGCCCGTGGGCACTCTCCAATAATTTGGAATAAAACAGGTTTTGAATAATTTAAGACCACCAAAAATAATCTAGTCCTCAACCAGATAATCACTACTGTGAAAAATATCTTATTATTTGTACTTCCCGACGTTTGACGTCGCATTTTGAAAAACGTTGAAGAAACTGAATTCTCAGTGACGTTTGAACGTAAGAATAATTAAAGTCTCAAAGGGTTAATATTCATTAATGCTTCTGGGAAGCCTTCGGTGAAAAGCTGAAGAAACGATTTCGTTTCGAGGACAACTAATTTTATCGGTGAAAGCAGTTCGTTGGCCACCCCCTGATGGCTTGCAGTTTAAATGTTTGACGCTGTTTAAACATTTACTTTGTATTAATCTTGTATCAGTTGAAAAGTAAAGATTATAATTAATGAAAAAAGAATAGCTATGTTTTTAGAGTGGTTGCCACAGTTATTTCATTCTTGACTTGTAGGTGATAATTTATATTGCACCCAGCAGTTACTTAAGAAATAATTATGCCATCCACTCAGAAACCATGGGTATTCTCTATATATACCTGAGTCTGCTTTTTATTGTTGTAGTTTTTCCTCCCCATCCTTTTTTCTCCATCTTTCTAATGTTCGTACCACTTGCCAAGACTCCGACGAAAATTGGAGTGCAACGGAAGAGGATATTTCCATCGTCTTATTATATTACATATGCAATGACCATTGATCACTCAATATACGTTGTCTTGGAAACAGTGTTCAAGCTACCGGATGCCATTTAGCCAACTGCACTAGAAGTTTTGATTTGACGCCAAAAATCGCTTCATTGGCTAAAATGTTGGTACCTAAAGAGTTCCATTTACGTGTGAAGGGAAGCAATAGGAGCAGTGAAGAACCCGATGGATGAAGAAACAAATAAAAGATGTTATTACTTCTAGTACAAGGAAATTGTCTTTTGGCAATAAAGGCGGAAACAATAACCGATTTTCACGAAGCACACTCAAACCCAGTGATTTGGTCAATAAGGTGTTGGAAATACTGTTTAGTCAAACTTTCAACATTCATTCCCATTAAGGGGTAATGAGGCATTATTTTTTCTTCAATAAAACGTAGGTTATTAACTTTACGTACAAAAGGCAGCATTTTATTAATTGAATACTTCATACCGTCGCGAGTCACTTTCAACGATATGAAGTAATTATCTGATTAAATACTGTATTTTGGCCCTAAAGTCCTGTGGATTAACATTAATTTGTCAATTAATCTGTCATTATCTAACTTATTATCTATTATGCAACAGCATGTGAACGTACCGACAGTTAACAACCTGACCATTAATTGAATCATTGAAGTAGATACGACTTAGGTGACCGCCCTTTTCTCCTACCGAGGATTTCTTCAGAACTTTCTAGTTCAATCGAATTTTTCCTGCCACCCTTTTGAAGTAAATGAAAGTTAGTTTTTCAAAAGCTTTATAAATTTATTTGGATCATACAGCGAAAACACACCCCTTCCTCTCATTGGCGTATTGGCACCAAAACACTTTGTTTGACACTGAAATATCCAGAATGCTTAAAAACTTGGCACCAGACAGTGTTCGACAAGCGTGAGCGCTGCTTCAAAATCTTCATACACAGACACCTTTTCAAAGAAGTAATACTAAAATTACTGTCTATTTCCCACACGATAAAACTGGTAGAATAGCCATCAACTTTAGTTATGCGTTGACAATGTTGTATTTGGTATATGTGTTTATATGTGCTCTTGACACCCAGTGGCAAATTAACACAAAATGCGTTATACCATTTCTTGTCGCTCACACAAATTTCTGAGTTTTAAAATTCAGCTGGATCATGTTTTCTGTATCGACGAGGTTGTTGCCTTAAAATGACCGAATAACATGATTGTTTGCGTTTTTGTAGGAAAGATACTGCCCATTACATTCACTGAAAATTAAGTCGATGATTTGGATCCAAATTCAATAAACGTTACCTCAAACAATTGTGATACGTTTATGCTATAGATTGACATGTCTTTTTAGGCAAGCTGTTTTGTTAAATTCAATGATAATGTATCATTTGTTTTCTATTTTAGCTTTCCCAGCAGGAATTCTTCAGTCACCATTTTATAACAAGAATTTCCCAAGGTACATAAATGTTTTTTACTACAACGACTTTTAACCTTTTGGATATGATGATATATTCCATGTCAGTTCGAAACCGTCAACAGGTGGAGCAGATAATCGTTACTTGTGGAAGACCAGTCAATATTTTCAACGTGCAGCCTTGGGGATGCACGTTGAAAATCTTCATTGTCTGTCACACAAATGCACTGAGCAACTATCTGTTTTACGAATTCGGGTCTCATCACGATCCTTGGTCGGAGAAGCAGGCTTCTGGGTTCAAAGGGTTAATAGTTATATTTCGTATGTATACCAATAAAGTAGATATACCCTTGTAATGTTAACCCAAGTCTATCAACATAACCGATCTCAAACCCGTTTGATTAACAATTCTGATTCGCTTGAATACGAAAACCAGACATGTTCCAATGTCATGTCATGCCACGCCTGTCTGATGATACACTCGGGATGGGGGCGCGGTGGCTCAGTTGGTAGAGGTGCAGGCTGAAATCCGAGAGGTCCTCGGTTCGAATCCCACTTGCGGCAACCGCGTTGTGTTCTTGGGCAAGACACTGCACCCCCATTTCCCAAGAGGGGTCACGGTGACGTTGTGTACTAAGGCGTACTGCACGTCGATGGTGCACCTGTCTTCAACCAATGCTGGGGAGCTGACAGTTGCTCGTCGTTGCTCGATGGTTCTCTCCGGGTACTCCGGCTTCCTCCACCCGTAAAACGGTCATGGTCATGATTAGCCATTGTGCAGAAATATGTGACCTTATACACCAATAAATAAATAAATATGGTGACACACTCAAGCGATCGTGCACAGTATTATGTTTTTATTCAGCTCTTCGAAGTTATCGATAAATGGATATTGGTATTGGAAAATGAGTATTTTGGCTTCAAATAAAGTCTTTTGTCCCGAAAGTATATGCGATGCTAAAATAACCGTTTCCTACCTGTTGGGATGCGGACAAAACTGTCGCATGTACGTGGCGTGAGCAGTAATGTTATTTGATTATTGTTATATTTCAAAGCGATAAATTTCAAGTCGTCGGGCTATATTTGTACTCACTGTGGAAACGCCTTAATATTGGAAATAATCTTCATGTCTGCGGTTATTTTTGTTTCAGCTCGTTAAATTACGGTGGGATTGGAGTTATAATTGGACATGAGATGACGCATGGATTTGATGACATGGGTTAGTATTGCTTAATTTCAACAAAAACTATCCATATCGTTGGTGATTGGGAGCTCGGTGGTCAGTAGATAGGGCATTGGACTTCTAATTGAAAAATCAACGGTCAGATCCCGACCAGCAGTAACTACGTTGTATCCTTCGGTAAGGCGTTTAATCCTGATTGTCCACGTGTGCTGTGTGCCAAGGCGTACCGTACGTCGATGGTGCACTTCACTTCACTCAATTCTTACCCTTCTAGTGCGGACTTAGTACTTTGGGACGTTTTCACGATGGTTGCCGTTGTTCAGCGGCTCTCTGCGGTTCTCGGGCTCCCTCCATCCGAAAAACTGCCTGGCACGGGGTGGCACGGGGTAGCCCTGGGCATCAAAAGTGTCTTTAAACCCATCAAATAAATAAAGAAATATTAGCTGATAATTAAGTTTAGTAAACACAGACGATTTTGCTGTAGTTGATTCACTCAGGAAAAGGATATACGAACGGCATGTGTATATTTAATTCGTTATTTAAATCGACTGGAATTCAACACCTTCAAGGCATTTTCTTAAAGAACTAAACAAAATTAATTGTGGGCCTCAAAAATCGCTTTTAGCCATTTATTGGAACAATCTCGGTATGTTCGTTCTAATGAGGGTCATACTCTATCTGTTGAAGGCAAAAGTTAAAAATATAATGGAAATTGAAGGGAAATGTTTTTGTGAATATTGTTGGATTTAGTAAGGGGTTAACCCTTTACCCAACGAATCGCACGCATCCGCCCAGGAAATAGGCATATTCAGCAGTTGAAAAATATTATTTTTCAAAAAAATTCAACAAAACCATATCATGTGACCCCTCGTGGGAACGAGCTCGTCGAGCTCGTTCCAACGAGGGGTCACATGATATGGTTTTAAAATAATAAATTTAAAATAATAAATTTTGATATCGTCTGCGTTGGGTAAAGGGTTAATGGAAGAAGCATATGTGAAAAGTCGGGATATACGAGTCGAGTGATCGTCGGTTGAAGGACATTAATAATTTTGTCACACCTACTCAACAAAACATATGAAAAAACCCCACCAGATTTTTTCATGCTTATTTTGTATCCATTATTGAAACGGAATGGTATAGAACATTCCAAGGAATAGGAACTCATTTGAGATCCAATAATTTCAACAAGGAAATAACTTGCATTACTCCATGAGAGAAAATAGTGAAAACACTAGCAGTGTTTCAGCAATTGGACATCAAGCTCTACCGCGGATCCCTTTGAGGAAAATTTCTCCCTGGCTCTTTTTGCTACTTCACAGAACATGAGCTATTATTTGGGAGGACAGTCCACTCCACAGGTGTCTTATTGCTTGCATTCTATTGTACAGATGAATTCAGTGTTCATGCTGTCGAGTGCCAATTTAACCAATTGCATTAAAACTTTTGATTTGGCTCTAACATATCCTCATTGGTTACAATTTGGGCATCAAGAAGTTCCTTTCAATTGTGAAGGAAAGCCATTGCAGCGGTTGAGTGGACGATAGATGACGAAACCAGAAAAAATACAATTATTACTTTCCAAAGTGTGATTTACTGGGATTTCCGGGTTTGATTATAAACGAATACTTCACAAGTGAATTATGCAATCAATAATTGTGTCATGTGTCCATGCGCGCAAACAAACACGCTTTGCCGTGGGTGTAATGGGGACTTCATTGTTTTGTTTTTTTAACCTTTTACTTAACATGAAAAGCAGACGACACTCGTAAAAAAATTCTTCAATGACTATTTTCTTCATTTGTTGTCACAAAACGACGAGCTCGTTCCAATGAGGGGTCATAACCTATGTTTTAGAGATAAAAAATGAAAAAATAATGAAAATTAATTGGCGATTTTTGAGAATAGCGTTGGCCGGTTTTGACCGTTACGTTAGGTGAAGGGTTAAATAATATAATTACCGTTAATAATGAAAAGTAATAAACACAGTTCTCGCTTGACTTGACTGGACTGGTTACGTGAAATAATTCGAGGCGAGGGACTATATTCGCGCACTCGTGTTTGTACAACGTCCCTCACCTCTCATGAATTATTTCACGTAACCAGTCCTGTCAAACGATTACTCTCTATATATTCCACGTGTAGTACTTTTAGTAAAGGGAAATGGTCAACTGGCAATAAAGATAGAAACAGTAACCGCTTTTCAAGACATAATGTTTGGACAGACTTTCGATGTTAAATGTCCGTAAGTGGTAATGACCCCTTATTTTTCTGAGTTAAACATTGTATGTAATCAACTTTACGAAATGCAGCATTTAATTAGATAAATGCTTCATACCGTCGCGAGTGTTCTGTCGAATTGTTTTTTCGTGACCAAATGTCCGTTCCCTCTTGAAGAAATAGACAATTCATTTTTCAAAACTCGATCAATTTATTCGGATCAGACAACAAAAAACTTTCCATTCCTATTGGTGCCTTGACACCAAAACACAAAAATGGCTCAACATTTGGAACCAGATAGTCCCGGACCAGCGTAAACAGTGTAGATTTATTTATTTATTTATTTATTTATTTATTTATTTATTTATTTATTTATTTATTTATTTATTTATTTATTTACCGGTGTTTATGGTCACATACTTATGCACAATAACTAATCGTGATAATGACAATTTTACGGGTGTGGGAAGCCGGAGTACCGGTGAGAACCACCGAGCATCGACGAGCAACTGTCAACGCCTAAACGTTCTAACTCTGTTCAAGCTCCGATCAAGCAGGGTTACAGCTGTTGAAAGACATGTGCACTATCGACGTGCAGTACGCCTTAGTATACTGCGTCATCGTGCCCCCATGTCGGCAACCGGGATAAAGTGCCTTGCCCAAGGATACAATGCGGATCGTCCCGGAAACACTGTAGATGATTTTGGTAATGCACCAACAGGAAGTTGCGCACTTATCATTAATACTGATTGTCAGATTTGGGAGTAGTGTTTTCTTTGATGGGTTTCATGTTAAAACCTACAGAGAAGTAAAGACTCGTTTATAGAGATGGGAGGTAGTGAAATTTTGAGTTCGCTATCAGTTTCGGTATTTTTAGGGGGGGGTATACCTCAGTATCGGTTCGGTATTCAGTATCTGACTTGACTGAGATTTGCTGATAGTACCAAAGAGGAATTCATATCAGGAAAAACAGAGTAAGTTGTTGTAGTATCATTCTATCACACTGCTGTAAATGACACTGCCAATGAGCTCAATAGTGGCATTCGTTTACGAATACAGATCATATCTACATTACTTTTGTGACTTGTTCTAAACGCATCATAATGTTTAAAGTCCTATTTCAAGTTTTGGCGAAGTCCTGCTGCCAATAGACAAAACACCTGAGCAGTGGTTTCCAGTCAGGTCTTGGCTGCCTTAACAGGCAACCAAGACTTGGCTAGAAATCATTGCTAAGCAATTGGACAAGTACAGTTTGTAGTCGAGTTGGAATTCGGGACAGTTTCCCAGTTCATTAAGGGTTAACAAATCTGAAAAGAAATCAGTCACTTCTTTCATGAAAATAAACCTTTCAACTGTAATAAATGGGTACTTATGAATAGTGAATGGAGGAAAAGGAAAAATTTAAAAATTCAGACGGTTTCGGTATTCAACAATTGGTTCGTTTTGGTTTTCCGGTATCCCCGTGATATCGGTATCGGTTCGGTTTCTCGGTATATATCCCATCTCTTGATGTTTTGAATGGTAGATGCATGACATCGTACGAGTCAACAAACTGCTTTGGATAAAGATAAATTCAGTACTGTAGTAGGTGGATAGGAAAATCTCACCCGAGGGGGAGTCCGAGTGCTTTGGTCAAATATCCTTCCCCGAAGGTGAGAATTCCCCATCCCACTGTCACACCACACGGAGATGATTTACTCCCATCACAGCCCACATTATGTCCTCGAAATCACAATACTGCTCTTGCGGTGTCTACAGCTTTATCGCAGAACAAACAGAATGCATGTTCGGAAACAGCATCAACAAGTTCCGAATATACAATGGATATATACTACGAAAAACAGCGGTAGCTCACGTCAGCAATGGGTCAACATATTGAAATGAGCTGACACAAATGACATTCCGGTGATATCAATTTTGGAATTATTGAATTCGATTATTTCATTTGGCGAGAAAAATCATCCTGTGGTGGTGTGGCGGGTGGAATGGGTAGCCGTTCCTATTGAAACGAAGCTGGACGCCATGTTTGTTTACAAAATGCGGACGATGATGTAATCGTCAGTCGATCATTAAATATTCAAATGAGGATTGTCACGTGGGGTGGGTTAGCCAGATCTGTCTCACCAAGTTTCCCACCCCGTGGCACCCGTATTTCCAACGACAAGTGGTGGGAAAAAGAACTTGACTTGTTCTCTGACGTTCTGTTTGTTTCCTTCCAAAGGGAGAGAGTTTGACAAAGATGGAAAATTGCGGCAGTGGTGGACGCAGTCATCAACGGACAAATTCAAATCTCGATCCAAATGTTTGGAAGATGAATATTCAGCATTTGTAGATAACGGAGACCATGTAAGTACGCCCCAAGTAGGGGGCGCCGTTTAACACATTTTTTTTTGAAGACGACTCCGAGAAACTTTGGAAATATATGTGCTCTGTGATGCTATTAGTAGCATCTCTTGAGATCTAACTCAACATTTCGCAACTACATAACTCGTTATATAGAGAGTAATCGCTTGACTGGGCTGGTTACGTGAAATAATTCATGAGAGGTGAAGGACTTTGTACAAACACGAATGCGCACGAGTGTTTTACAATATAGTCCCTCGCCTCGAATGAATTATTTCACGTAACCAGTCCAGTAAGCGATTACTCTGTTTATTACTTTTCATTATTAACGATAATTATATTATTTAACCGTTTGCCTAACGTAACGGTCAGCACTATTCTCAAAAATCGCCAATTAATTTTCATTATTTTTTCATTTTTTTGTCTCTAAAACATAGGTTATGACCCCTCATTGGAACGAGCTAGACGAGCTCGTTCCAATGAGGAGCCATAGCCTATGTTTTTGTGACAAAAATGAAAAAATTAGTTATTGAAGAATTTTTTTTACGAGTGTCGTCTGCTGCTATTAAGATAATAGCTATTCAAGAATTGTTTTGGCAAGTGCCGTCTGCCTTTCATATTAGGTAAAGGGTTAAAAAACAATGAAGCCCCCATTACATCCACGGCAAAGCGTCTTTGTTTGCGCGCACGGATACATGACCCAATTGTTCATTGCATAATTCACTTATTAAGTTATAGTTTATAATCAAACCGGGAAATCCCAGTAAATCACACTTTGGAAAGTAATAAAAAAAACGTATTTAAATCGTGATTTGGGGGGTATATGGATGACATGAAGGTCCATCTTCAACTTTCTTTGAAAAGAGAACTCCCAGGGATATATTTTTCAGATGTTTTGAGGTATACTAGATATCCATCTTTGACAAGGTACAGTACAATGGCCGTACACTGGTCACTTTCCAAGGGTAGTCAATATTTCTACGGACGCAATAATTCAAAACCTAATTATAGGAATAATAAACAAACATTTAATTAATGAAGACCCGGATACAACCCGGCGTTTCCTTAATTAAAATTTTGCTGATGATTTTTATTACTTGGAAAACGCTTGCCTGGACATTACTTCCTGCGCGTGGATTACGAGTAGTACACGGTGACTGTAGTATACACATTACCACATATCTGTTTAGAATTTGATGCTGAATCATCATCCTTCCTAGCAGCAAGGTGAAAATGACAAAGTTGGTTTTATAAATAACAATTGAAGATTGTGTCTTGCTTTTTGTCCAAGTTTTCACTGCCGAGTTGTTATTATTTTTTGACTTGACTCAATTTACTTATGCCTGCTTTACTCGCGGATAGAACAGGGACATTTCTTTTTTATTTTATAGTTCAACGCAGAAGTATATTTATATTTAGAAGTAGTAATCATATACTCTCCCAAAAAAGAAAGTGTGCATGCTAAAAAATAACACTAAAAAAAGATATATATCATTTTCATTCATGGAAATTTTATTCAATCACAGATGAATCAATTTGTGATTCACACGAGAAATTTCATTACGCTACGACGAATACTCTTGGTGCCATGGATAGTCAAAGACACTAAGGATCAAACACAAAAGTCACACACTCAATATCTGGTATGACCTCCGTCTGCATCGACTACTGCTGTGCATCTACGCCTCATGGAAGCGAACAAGTTAGCATGGAAGTGTTGTGGGATGTTGTTCCATATTCTGATAAGCTGTCTTTGGAGTTCCACAAGCGTTGACGGTGCATGGGAAAGCCGGCGTAGCTGTCGTTTCATTTCGTCCCATACGTGCTCAATGGGTAAGATATCGGGCGAATTTGCGGGTCAGGGAAGAACATCCACTTGTTGTTGCTGCAGATACCGTTGAACAACACGAGCTGCGTGGGGTCGGGCGTTGTCCTGCTGTAGAATGACGCCAGGGCCGTGACGTTGCAGAAATGGGACAACAACAGGTGTAAGCACTTCATCACGATATCTGACTGCATTGAGATTGCCATCAATAATGACCAGCTCAGTTCTGTTACGGGCAGTGATGCCACCCCACACCATGAGAGACCCTCCCCCATAACGGTTTCGCTCCACGACACATGGATCTGCGTAGCGTTCGTTTCGACGTCTGTACACTCTCTGGCGGCCATCTGATGATGAAAGTTGGAAACGACATGCATCTGTGAATAAAACACGTCGCCACCAGTGTACGGGGGGCCTGAGATGTTGTCTACACCACTGCAGTCGAGCACGACGATGACGTAACGTCAAAATCGGACGAATTGCAGGTCTTCGAGGACGTAAGCCGTATTCTCTCAGCCGGTTGATTACTGTTTGAGGATGTATCCGTCTCAGGTTAGGGATGTTCCTGGCTGTCGTCGTTGCCGTTTGTTGCCGGTTCCCGAGATGGACGACACGGATATACCGATCTTGTGCAGGGGTGGTAACTTGGGCTCTCCCGGAGCGGGGTCGGTCTCGAACGTCATCATGTTGTGCATGTCGATGGACTAGCCTGTCTACAGTGTTACGGTGGCAGTTCAAATGCTGGGCAACCTCTCTGTGTGTTCTGCCAGCTCTAACCATACCCAGGGCAAGGAGACGTTGATTCATTGTCAATCTTGGCATGCTAATGTGGAGTCGTTCTAACAGCAGCGCAAGTTTGAATGTGAACGATAGGAAGGCCTTACTTTAGTGTTGCATGAATTTTCAAACTCTCCACGTGCAAAACATGCCTTTTCACAAACGTGCAGCACGTCATTTAACGTTAATGCAATTTTAACGGGGAAAGCTGTTTTTGTGTTCAATATAACTTATTCATGAACAGGTTAACACTCTTTACACCTACGAAAGTATTTTTTGGAGTTTGATCAATTTCTGCAATGCACACTTTCTTTTTTGGGCGAGTATATAATTGGTACCGTGTTCTAGTATTCATAATAATTTCCTCAAGAATGCTGAAAATCGATTATGGAAACATTCTATGCACTGAGTTTTGATAAGACATAGTTTAGTCCTTGAAAGTTGGAAAGGCACCTTTTTCTGAAAATTCACTGGGGTTACCAACCAAGTTTGAACAAACTGTGATAATCCAAGCGACCCCAGATCATTGGTACTGGACAATTTGGCACACACCCAGGCCTGAAAATAAGCAATCTGACATTTGCAGAATGAGGTCCCCAGAGGGTGAATTTGATGATGCTATCCTATACAGTGGGTCAATTTATCCTCTGGGTACCTTTTTCTGTTTAGCTTCGAGACCCTGATTCAGATTGTGGTTCACAGATGTTAAATTTAGTGATTCTACCCTCTGTGCAGGGTAGCATTCACCAAATTCAACCTCTGGGGACCTCATTTTGCAGATGACAGTCTGCTTTTTTCTGGCTTGCACATATCACAGATCAGGTTCCTTGGAAACGAGGTAATTCGAAGATCCCAGACAACTCGCCTTCGATTAAACATTGTGAAAATATATTGCATGGTAATTTAGTAACTACATGTAGCTGTATAATATATCTATGACTTGTAATTTAATGCAGCTTAGCTTAGCTGGGTGTATTTGTGGATGGTAGGTCGGGGGGAAAACACGTTCATGTGAATAGGATATTGTATTACCAATTTCAAATACGACTACAGCAAAACAAAATGTCAGTTCATCATAGGGCTTAGAAAGACCACCGCAAGAGAAGATTCATGAATACACATCCCTTCAAGTTGAAATTCGAGCGCCCGTACAGGGCACAAATATGCAATAATGAACATGGAAAAGTCCAAGGTTGAACTGAGGGACTTCATTCAACAAAGCTAAAACATCTACTAAGGAAAATAATTCATACCAAAGACCGGCAGATTTTGTTCATCGATTCTGAAGAAGACGATTTTGATAGAATTTAAAAGTTATTACAATGTATTGCTCATGATGGAGCCCCAAATGGAAAGGCCAAATAAAAGTGAACAATTCCTTTAGCATAAGGAACACACAAACAAAGTTGGGGTTTCGCGAAAATCTGCTCAGGGATTTTTGAAGTCACGATGGACAACAGGACAAAGAGTGATCAAGAAAGTTCCCCCTTTAGGTTAGGTAAAATACTAATTTTGCAATCCTTTATTTCAGGTCAAAGGGGACATAACACTTGGCGAAAATATAGCCGACAATGGTGGAATGAAGATAGCTTATCAGGTAAGATAGAATATGTTCTTCGATACATGGTACTGGTTCCGTAGCTTTTGTATCTGTCTGTGACGTCTTGTGTTGGGTTTCATTATCTCATATTTTACGATGCACGTCAATATCTTTGAGTGGCATCGAGCAAGATGTTTTTTTTTGTTTGTTTGTCTTTTTTTACATGATGCAATCTAAAGAAAGCAAATAATCTTTTCAAGATGTTTAACTCTTTGCCCACTGATGGGTCAGTTCCAGCAGTCAGAAGAGTCCATATTTGTTATCTGTGGGTAGACCAATTAATATTTTCAGCGCGCGGCCTTGAGGTTCCATGTTGAATATATTGATTTGTCAACTTTCTCTTGAAAGCAGTAACAAGTTATTTTTTTCAAGAGAAGAAATTCGGATCTAATTTATGAAAATTATAATGACCATGAAATGAAACAGCCCATCAGCAAATCCGTTTAGGTGTTTAATCAAAAGAGTATGGGAGGTGAAACATGGACGTTTCAAACTTTCTTTAACTCTAAATGGCCTCATCATTCCAAAATCTGTATCTTTGTCGCGGGGAATTGAAACAGTACAGTTCATCTGCATGCTATACCCTTGAGAAATCTATTACCGTTTGTCACTTTGTCTTATTGGATTTTGTAGGCATATGGAGATCGTATTGCCAAAATGGGCGTGGAGAAACCTTTACCTGGTGTCAATTTAACACACAGACAACTGGTCTTTGTTGCATTCGCGCAGGTAACGTGATTTTTTTATTTTTATATGGAATACATAAAGCTATCCATTGATGAATCAGTATTTATGAAGTAATGAGAGTCGTCACTGAATGAATGACACGTGGTCCCGTCATAACCTGGTCATTCTGTAACCCGGATGTTTCGTAACCTAGTCATATCTTAACCTTGTCATTTTTTTAGCGAAATGAATTGACTTAAACATCTGCAGTGTTATGATATAAATATTCCTATATTTTTCACTTATCTCTCAATATATAATGAACACCATTAGTACAACACTGTTATTTGCTTTGATTACGAAATGACTAGTTACAAAAAGTTCAATAATGAAATGAATATGTTACAAAAAGAATAGGTTACGAAGTGAACAGGTTAAGAAATTACATCATGTCCACAAAATCACGTGCGACGTTGATTTGTACCACGGACAATGAATATGTCTCAAATTCTGTTAACCCTTTACCCAACGAATCGGCCGCATCCACCCGCGTAATATGCAAATTCGGCAGTTGAAAAAATATTATTTTTCAAAACATTTCAACCATATCATGTGACCCCTCGTTGGGACGAGCTCGTTCCAACGAGGGGTCATATGATATGGTTTTGTTGAAATATTTTTAAACATTTGAAAAAATGATATTAAAAATAATAAATTTTGATATCGTCTGCGTTGTGTAAAGGGTTAAAGAGTACATTAAGTGACACAAACAAAGATTCTGTCATCGGACATTCGTGTTTAACGCTGAGTTCCATTGACAAAAGTAATGTTATTGTTTGCTTTTCATACAGAATAAAGGTTATCGCTTGGGTGGGAACTCACCTCCACGCGTGGTTAGGAGCATTCCACTCCTCGGGTGTCATGCTGCATTGTATGAAAAAATGTACTTTGTGGGAAGTATTTGTTTAGTTTTATTGGTGCTTACGGAAAAGGTTAGTCATCAGTCAATCGCTTATACCACGCTACCCACTTTAAAGGACTGTCACTCAAGGCGTTGGTTACTGGATATTATTTTACCCAAATCTAGAAACGTTCATCGTTATGCACAGTTTGAAACCCTCTTTGTAATGTTTTTCTTGTGTTTCTCGATTTTTTTAACAGTTCTAACAACACCGATAGGCCGACATTATTTTAAACACAATATTTTCTCATCAGACAAAATGCTGATAACGAGACGATCAACTAAGGTGAGAGCGGATTTCACCCCTTCTCCTGTCTATTACTTCTACACAACAGCTCCGAAACGCGAAACATACAGCAGCTTATGACTTGAAGGGAACCGAGTAACAGGCGAGTTGCAACTATTATTGCGTGTAACTGCCTGAATTTCAAAATTAGCAGCGTATGGAGAAACTTCTGGTTTTCAAGGCTGCGCACATACACATACATCTTATGTGTTGGGGGGTTGCTTGGGGATAGTATTGTGTGGCTGAGGGAGGCAGGCGTTGCACAATATTATGTCATTTTGGGCAGGGCCGTAACTGATAATTTTTATTTATTTATTTTTCTTGGGGGGGGGGGGGTGGGGGTTGGGGGTGATGGGGGATAGGATATTTGTGCCCGACGGCTCGGTCATATCGCCCAAACTATCGGATCATACCAAATTGCTTTTATGAGACATATACTCAAAAAATATACTTTCCGTTAATAGAATACTTACATGGCAGGGAATTTATTATAATTTTATGACAGTGCTGTCCATTACACACCAGTTGAACGGATATGCCCGACCTTCTGGGTGCTTTCAAGAGGTCATGGTCATAAAAATAATTTTTTATTACTTGCGCTTTCCCTGGATGTGGGATCCTCCCGATATCGTGAGTCGGGAATGTATTGCACTTTCTGATCTGTGTATATTTTTATCGGGCTAGCAAGAGATTTTACCCAACAGAGTACTCAAAACCATATATATTTTAGTCAGACAAGCAATGGGTCTGCCCAACTTTATATTTCATAATTTCTTGCCCAACCTTTTTCTGATGAAACCCTGGATCGGATTACGCCTCTGAGGGTTTTTAAAGAGTCAGTTTAATTCCATTAAGATGAAATAGAACTTGACGAAGAGGATCACACTATATAGCTGCCTCCACCCTACCCCCACCCCTACAAATATATTCATTTCTCAACTTTGGAAAAGGACGGGTGAGATTACGGCATATCTTTACCAAATCTAGTAACTTTCATAGTGATGCAAAGTTTGAAACCCTCTTTGCAATGTTTTTCTTGTGTTTCTCGGTTTTTTAAACAGTTCTAACAACACCGATAGGCCGACAGTTAGATAATGGCCAGATTCGTAAGTGTACAGAAGTCGCTGGCGAAAAAGATGGCTAGTTAAGATGTTAAAACGGAAAGCATAGCAATGTCATACATAGGGGGAGGTGGGGGAGGGGGTGGTTGGACCCATCATTCAGACCATAGTTCGACCTACTGGGAGAAAATTTTGATTCCTCATAGAGAGCATTTCTGTATACTGGAAGTCTATGCAATGAGATCCATTTCGCCTTTTGGCTATTTACACGCCCCAAAAGGCTGCATTAATTTTGTGGCTCCGGGGGGGGGGGGGGGGGAGGGGGGCACTTCATTTTCATTTTTTTTTCATCGACGTTCAGTCACAACTCTGTACAAAAAGCAGGCTTATGTGATTATTTGCGTGAAATTGGAAACGGGGCAATCTGAAATAAACAAATGCACTACGCAGGCGCCCATGTCAAAGTATCACCTGGATTAGAAACCACTCGCAGCGATCTCTTCCAATGCTTGTGAGAGCCTAAAACATTGAACACGTGACCTGGTGCATTTGACAGTTGTGAGCAGGATTAAATAGGAATCATCGGGCGATTTGTTCAAAATCTGTTAGCTTTGAATGCATCAGCTAATATATTTTTGTCCAGTTTAGACAGTATTAAAGGGTTGTTCTGTAATTTTGTGCCGAAATGAGAGGAAACCTCTCAAAACATGAGGCATGAAAACAAAGTGTCAAGTTCATTCAGTGCAAGTCCAGGCGCCAAAAGCGAAATTTCAAAATTTCAATTTAAATTTTACGTTGTACTATATATTTTTCCAGTTTTTGTTTGTTCAAAAAAGATAATGTACTTTGTGAATGTATAGGTAATTTATTACCCAACAACTTGGTGTGTTGTACAGAGAGCGAAAGATTAGCACTGCTGTCAATGGGATTCTGGGGTCTTTTACTAACCTAATCTCGACAACATAATGAACTCCCCAATCCACATAGCTGCTGAATCTTTCACTACAATTTTGCAATAAAGTGTTGCAATACACGCAAGGAATCCAAGTGTTAAAAAATCAAAACCATTCAGATTAATTATTCTCTAATGTTTGTAAACAGTCGGAAACATGATTATCTTCAACCGAATGAAAGACTGATTGACAAACAATTTGATTATACAAAGAATTATTTTATATTCTTTATGAACAGACGATCGTTTCGATGAGATCTGTTCATGTATACTTAGCCGATGTTGCACATTCAACACAATGATTACGTCACTCTGCGTAGTTTTCGGAGTGGAATGCTTTGTCCATATCTCAGTGAAAAATATGATCATTCAGAGCCAAACTTTAAACGCCAGTATCTCTCGACATAACAGATGGAATAAGCTGATCTCTTCAGCCAAGAATTCTGACACGTAAATTAAGAGAAACCATGTCTTTTTACTCCAAAAGTTTTGTTCATAAAAATGTCGAATTCCAAAAAAGTCAAACATCAACTAAATTATCATTCATTTTTTTTGCACCCTGTCAATATTCGTGTCCTTGCTCAAAGTCAAACCTTAAACCCGAAAAAAAATTTTCTTGAGTAAGGATTGACCAAGACAACACGTCTAATGCTCTCTTCATTTTAAAAACGTGCAACTCAAATAAACGGGACATGCCGATAGTGACAATGATTTGTCTGCGTCTAACAGTTCTAACTACTCGAAATAAAGGTTTGACATCAAAAGAAACTTCTGGTTTTCAAGGCTGCGCACATAAACATACACCTTATGCGTTGGGAGATTGCTTGGGGATAGTATTGTGTGGCTGGGGGAGGGAGGAGGCTTTGCACAATATTATGTTATGTTGGGCAGGCACGTAACTGACTGGGGGTGGGGGTGGGTAGAATATTTTTGCCCGACGGCTCGGTCATATCGCCCAAACTATCGGTTCATGCCAGATTGCTTTTGTCAGACATATACTCAAAAATATACTTTCCGTTGATAGAATACTTACATGGCAGGGAATTTATTATAATTTTATGACAGTGCTGTCCATTACACACCAGTTGAGCGGATATGCCCGACCTTCTGGGTGCTTTCAAGAGGTCATGGTCATAAAAATAATTCATTATTACTTGCGCTCTCCCTGGATGTGGGATCCTCCCGATATCATGAGTGGAGAATTATTATTATTATTATTAAGAATTTATTGCACTTTCTGATCTGAGTATATTTTTTATCGGGCGAGCAAGAGATTTTACACAACTGAGTACTCAAAACCATATATATTTTCGTCACACAAGTAATGAAACTTTATATTTCATAATTTCTTGCCCAACCTTTGTCTGATGAAACCCTGGATCGTGTTACGCCTCTGAGGGTTTTTTAAAGAGTAACTTTAATTCCATTAAGATGAAATAGGACTTGAAGAAGAGGCTCACCCTATATAGATGCCCCCCCCCCCCCCTACAAATATATTCATGTCTCAACATTGGAAAATGACGGGTGAGGTTACTGCATAACTTCACCAAATCTAGAAACTTCCACCGTGATGCACAGTTTGAAACCCTCTTTGCAATATTTTTCTTTTGTTTCTTGATTTTTTTTTTACAGTTCTGACAACACCGATAGGCCTATATTATTTTAAACACAATATTTTCTAATCAGACCAAATGCTGATAACGAGACGATCAACTAAGGTGAGAGTGGATTTCACCCCTTCCCCTGTCCATTGCTTCTACAGAACAGCTCAGAATCTAGAAAAATACAGCAGCTTATGACGTCTAGGGAATTGAGTAACAGGCGGGTTGCAGCTATTGCCGCGTGTAACTGCCTGAATTTCAAAATTAGCAGCGTATGGTGCACTTTCCATAATATCAACAGCCCATCAACACAAGTGCACTGGCCTGTCTCGTTCACCGACACAAGGCAACTGAAGGGCTCATATCAAAGTCGAAATAAAGATTGTAAATTTAGTAGCTGCACTGTTGAACGTGTCCACACCTTAGTGTATTTGTGTTGGTTACGGATGCTTGTGCCCATTTGTATATACGGTGCAACAAAACAGAATAATTTATTATGAGTTATCCGACTTCCATATATATGCAAAGTTGCAGTCGAAAATGATACAGTCTACGAACAGACCGACTTGAGAAAAATGTTTTCGTTTGAGTGAAGTATTTTTGTTCGTTGAAGCATCGTTGTCAGATCATCTAGGAAGAAAATAACCGACTGGATAGATCCACTGCAATGTCTTGAAAGGGTGGATAGAAATGACCCGGTGGCATGAAAAAGCAATTAAATATTTGGATGTATTTTGTTTGAAAGCCTAAAAATATTTCGTCGTCACCGCCGGGTTGCGCTGAACCGGGGACAATATATCCCTTCCATACATTTCTCGAAATCTACCATGACACCAAGACATATTCAGTGTCTATGTTATGGAGGCTAACTGGCGAAAGAAGAGGGGATATTCTTCTTGAGCTCTAATTTAAGTGACAACATTTTCTCTTGCATTTAAAAACTCGTATTGTTTGTAAAGTTTGTGTATTTTGTGAACAGCTATAGATTGGCATTACAGTATTTATAATGCCATTATGGAGTGAAATAGTAACGTTTGTAAAGTGTTTTTAGTCTTTGTCAGAAAATTTAAAATAAAAACCCAAATATCATTCATTGTTCAGACTAAGCTTGGTGTCAGGAAATATGTCTTTTCAACATACCGTCAATTTCTAGATGCAAATTTTATCGGTTGGAATAACATTTGTATGCTTAGGGGGGAGAGGGTTGATGCCGGCTTCTGTCAGCATTCTATTGGTGGGACGGAAGCAGCAGTTGCATCGTGTATGAATGGTTTCGTGCTAGCAAGTCCCTTTCGACCCTTGTCATGGTTGCATCGTTATAAGCAACAAATTATATTTATACCAGGGGTAGTTTATCCATCAGGGTGAGGGGGCGCGGTGGCTCAGTTGGTAGAGGTGCAGGCTGCAAGCCGAGAGGTCCTCGGTTCGAATCCCACCTGCGGCAACCGCGTTGTGTCCTTGGGCAAGACACTTCACCCCGATTGCCTACATGGGGGCACGATGACGCTGTGTACTGAGGCGTACTGCACGTCGATGGTGCGCATGTCTTCAACCAATCTAACCCTGCCTGTTCTGCGTGCAGAGTTCAGTGTAACGATGTTGGAGAGCTGACAACTGCTCGTCGTTGCTCGGTGGTTCTCTCCGGGTACTCCGGCTTCCTCCACCCGTAAAACTGTCACGGTCACGATTAGCCATTGTGCATAAGTATGTGACCTTAAACACCAATAAATAAATAAATAAATATATCTATCAGGGTGAGATAAAACTCGTATCCACATAAATTAACTTTTATTCTATTACCCATTCTATATGTGCGCTTTTATCGGGTTGATAAGGAACATTCCGTGTTCGAAGGATAAAATGTGGATCGCTTCGGAGTCCTTTGAGAACAATAAAAAACTCTCTCGTAAGCAAAGTTTATACAAACTCTCCTGTTGGTCGCATTAGAGAAAATGTTTTGTAGTCGAGTTAGTGTTGGGTTCGTGGGTTTTTTCAGGAATTGAATGCGTTTAAAATGAATGTGCGTAACAAACTGTCTAGTGATTAGAACCAGAATTTCGCCAAAGCTCTCAGATATAAAAAAAAATATTGGAAATCACTGTTACAATAACACATAAACAGTTTATAAAACACACCATGTTGCATGTGTACATCATTTATGCAAAATAGCAGTTGTCCTTCGTTGAACACTATCCTCCATTGATAAAAAAGCTACCCACAAAAGGTTTGGTCGGGCCATTCACCGTCAGATAATCCTGGTGGGAACTCAGAGTAGTGTTTGTTTGCTGTGGTAAACAAATTGTGTGTTACTTGAGTCGATAACCAACGCCTGGTTTGCTTGTCCCAATAATGTGGTATTATGGGTATAAACAATTGGTAAAACTTCAATTTACAATTTGGTTATGGTGACTACATGGCTATAGGAGCTGGAAGTTACCGTAAATACGAATAAATTAATAATCTCAAGAGAAATGTTAGTGTATCAGTGGCAGAGTATCGAGCGTGGAACCACAAGCAAAAAAAAAATTCGTTATTACTGCGGGCAAAAAGTGGATTGTGGACTACAACTGAAACACCTATGGAGTGGAGGTTTTTTTCAGGAAAACACACCCCCTCGTCTGTTAAAAAAACATGAAAATAATAAGGAAAGTTTCAGCCATTTCACCTCCTTTTTGAACCCGCGGGTTCACTGTCATAAAGGGTGTTACAGCCAGATGCGTCACGAAGAATATCTATTGGGGGAGGGGTGAAAAACATGACTTGTTCCGACGGTGATTGCTAATGTCACGACTGATGAAATGTTTCAACTACACCTTGGCCAATTATCTGCGAAGCAATTAGCTGATGGGTTCTGAAAGTCAATAAGGGTAGATAAACGTACACTTAAACCACTCGTCTGAAGTAGAAAGTGTGGTTATGTTATGGATTCAGCAACTATTCACGAACGAGGACTGAAAATGTCTATTAAATCCCTCGAGAATTGTCTGAGATAGAGTGTTTTAATGAGATGTTTTTAATTTGGTCTTCTTCAAATTGTTGCCAAACGGGACGGGGATGTGCGCGTCGGACCCCCCCCCCCCCCCCCACACACACACACACACACTCACCGTCTATGGGATAGTGCCCCTTAAAACGTACAATTCAGTGTCACGGATGGATAGAAGGGTCAAAAGCAAACTCGCTTTTTTAAGAACTTCGCCCGTGGATCCCGACACTACCTTAAAACTTAGACAATGGCCAGATTCGCAGGTGAACAGAAATCGCTGGCGAAAAAGATGGCTAGCTAAGATGTTAAAATGGAAAGCATAGCAATGTCAGACATAGGAGGAGGTGGGGGTGGACCCATTTTTCAGACTATAGTTCGACCCACTGGGAGAAAATTTTGATTCCCCAAGCTAACAGAACTGACGTACCACAGTAAACAAGCACTGCTCCACTTCCATGGGTTCCCCTGGAGATGTAGGTTGACATATCAGAATTTGAAACACACTCTCAAACAACACTTCGACATTTCGTTGAGGATAATCAACAGAAATACTTTCTCGATATCATTTGAGTTATATTCCCGTCTGTCCTCAATGCCTACAATTAAACTACAGATCATTATGACTTGCTTGTGCGCTTGAATTGATGGTATCAAAAGAAATATAATCGTAACCTTAACAACGTTACCATTACGCTTCTGTAGATACGTCTTTGACCTAACTATTCGAAAATGGAAACAGAATGGAAAATGGAATACTTGTTGGTAATTACCCCCATGTGGGTTTCCGAGATGTTGCATTCAGTCGCGAGCTCGTATTTGGGTACATATCGATTCGTCCGTTAGGAAGAGTCGATATATGACACAGAAGCGAAGTCGAGACCAGTTTTTCTTGCAATATTCTTACCTTTCTTGACTTGTTCGCGTTATGAAGGGATTGGTTAGAGTAATTAACTACGTCTGTTTTGACAATCATTCAACGTCTAATAATTGATTTGTTTTATGAATGAAGGTCATGACACCATGGGATGCGTTCTTGTGCAGTACATGTTGTAATACCCATTCATTGTTCTACTTCTACTATAACATCTGAAATTTATAGTAGTTTTTTTTTATCTGTGCGTTTCTTTGTTTTATTTTTCACGATTACTGCATGGTAGGCCTATATAAACTATTATCATGGCAAAAACAATTATCTTGTTTAATTTAATTCGTTGAGCTGGTGATTTATTTATTTTTTAATTACTGTTATCAAACACGGTGTTCTGGACAGGTGTAATAACTCGATGTCAATTGAGTGCAGTTAAAAAACGCTTTCTTTCTGAAACGAATGGTCGCACGTGTGATTGATACTCTCACCGCAGTTTTGTGTTTATCTTGATGTTTTAATTGTATTGGGGTAAATACGTGCTTAGCATAATATTAAATATTGATATCCGAAATTATTATATGACTATGTAATTTAACCGCTAAATGTCACTACTATTTGACGATCAATTCCTGGTCCCTGGAAAATGTGCAGTGTGGAATCCGATTCCGTATCACTGTAACATGGCATACTATTTACGGGTGCGCTCGTATTCGCATAATTAGCTGCTCCGGTCGCAGAGAGTACTTTATTTCGAACTGGAATGTGTGCGCACGAACAGCGGTCCGTTTTTTTTTTATCGTATTCATGATATTTTTGTCGTATTCATGCGCATTGGGGGATTCCCTGAAGTGTGCACCTGTTACAAAATAAGTGTAAACAAAAATAGTTCTTTTTTACTTCAATCCAATTTACCAAACATAAGGATGGGGGAATTGTTAATGTTAGCGTTGGTATGTGATGTTGAACTATAAGTAATATCAAAAACCTGTTATCGCCACAGTGACGTGATCTGGGCCGTCGCATCACGTCTCGTCGAGGAGGTCAGAAGTAGCGATAAATATGTATTTATGTGATTATCACTAATAGCTCCCCATCACCGCTGGAGTTTGTCCATTGATTCTGGTTTGCCGGTTTAACTTTTCCAAATGCACACCATTCTTGTATTAAACGAAGCTCGCGCGGCCTCTTTGAGGTGGTGCAGATTTTCGATGCGATACTTTTACAAACACGAAGTAAGAACTCCAGTTCTTTTACGCTGAATACTCCGACCAAACATTCCATGATTTCTTTTCAGTTTACATTTCAGTTGTAATATTAAATTTTATAAAATCCACTGTTTGTTTGTTTCATTGGGATTTAATAACACTTTCAACAATATGCCGGACAGTTGTACGGTGGCGTAATGCGGAGTTCCGCGAGAGAACGACCGAGGAACGTGGCAACTGCCACACTCCCCAGCTTACTAAGCCTGTACAAGTAGTATTAGCTGCGGTTGAAAGCAAGGGCATCATCGCCGTACAGTCCACTTTAGTACACAGCGCCATCGAGCCCCCATGTGGATAATCGAGATCAAGTTATGCTCAAGTACACAACTCCGTTACCGTTGTAAACAATCAGTTACCACGCTCTACATTATAAGTTATCTCCGTCAACATATATTGTATATGGAGATTTAATACCTGGATGTCGGTTTTTAAACACCGAGCCGCAGGCGAGGTGTTTAAAATGAGACATCCAGGTATTACATCTCCAAATACAATACATGTTGACGAAGATAACGTTTATGTCCCGTTTGAAACACAATAAAAACATAGTGGAAATAAATGTGCGGACGGCTTTCTAACGCACCACGATTGTTTTGTTTTTACAAACGCAGGAAACAACAGATAGAGTTACATCCCTTGGGTCGTTAAGGAAACGAGTATCGTCCCCTGAGTTCCAATGTGTTCTTTGTGCCTACTGGCACACAGAACACATTGTTACTCAGGGGACGAATTATTTGCTTTTATTTTGTTTTTCGCAAGTTGTTTAATTTAATTATTGGTCTATTTAATTTATAACGATAAAACATGATCTAATTGTCGGAAATCTGATGATATTTGTACCTATTTTCAGGTTTTTTGGTTCGATGTTTATACCGAGGCGAGTGAATGCGAAAAGCTTTCATTTAAACCATATACCCCCGATGTTTCGCGTGCCCATATACCCTGGATGTTGCACGCTCTTATATACCTTTGTGTTGGGTGCACCCTTTGCCATGGCTATTTGTCCAAGGCATTCTGAAAAATCAAAAGACAGAATTTATCGGGATATAGGGACAAATAGCCTTAATCTCGTCAGTGCAAACCAATATAAGGACGTTCGTCCTATGTATGTCGTGGGCTTTTAATTCATAAACACATATGATTTTTCGTTTAATTTTTAGAAATTTTGATTTGTTCAATATGAATTCCATTTACTTGACAGGCATTCTGTTCGAAATCCACCAAACAGTATGAACATTGGCTGATTACTAATAATGAACACTCGCCCGAAAAATTCAGGTAATTATATTTAATTATTCTTTCCTCTCACGAATAAAATACTCTGTTCAGTCAGATTCGCCAGTTACAAAACAGGGCATTTAATTGCATGAATGTGCCCTCTGAATTAGTCTATTTTTTTAAAAATTATTTGAGCCCTAGAGACCGACCGCTTTTCCGGCCCTAGAACATTATACGTCATACTCCCATCAAGTGGGATAGCTGTTAAGTGAATGTGCGGGAAAGACCAATCAATATTTTCAATGTGCAGCCTCCGGACTGCACGTTGAAAATATTGATTCGTCTACCCCAAATAATGATTACGGACTCTTCTAATTCTAGGCTGTACTTGGTCTAACCTTAAAAAATAAATATGAACTCTTCCAATTGCTGCCATTGAACTGTTGTGGAAGATACCACCAGGGTCCAAAGGGTTAAAAGTCAAAATGAGAAGGGTGTATCCTCAGACATTATCTGGTAAATCTCAGCTAAGCAACAAAAAGCAATTAGAGATGAGCACCGGAAACAAGAAAGCACGTGTCTGAGTGTTTGATTTTAACGTTCCTAATAGTTTGTCCTGGAGACCAATCGAAGATATGTCCTTTCACGGAGCGGAGGGAAGAGAAGTATTTATCCCAACAATTCCGAACACATTATTGGAACATATAAGATGGTTGGCTGGGCCAACGTGGCTATGAGTGTATTCGAACTTACAATACGTAGAATTGCAATACGTTCATAGAATTGTAACGTGTTTGAATTGTTTAGTTTAAACGAATTAATAACTAAATATTCTCCATATTGCTTTGAAAACGTAGTTTATGACCAATCATTGGAAGGATCTCTGTGAGCACGTTCCAATGAGCGATCATAGACTATAGCTGCACGTTTTCGAATCCGGTCGCTATATCAATAGCATACAATCTGGTGAGAGTCATCTTCTACAAAAGGCACACACAGTGTGTGACACAATGATGCATCCTCTTTGATGTT
This sequence comes from Pictodentalium vernedei, assembly GCA_031216915.1. Lineage (NCBI taxonomy): Eukaryota > Metazoa > Mollusca > Scaphopoda > Dentaliida > Dentaliidae > Pictodentalium > Pictodentalium vernedei. Next base: position 57,893,201 of record CM062290.1, on the reverse strand, counting down.
GTGACTGTAAACTCTCTTCATTCGACAGCGACTGAAAGATAAACAGAGTTTTATCCGATAGGCCCCGGTCCTGCATTCATAGAAGGTTCATGAGGTGCAAATTTGTTTGATTATTTTATTCTAATCCACAGAATGTAAGTTATTTGGGTAGAAACATATGTAAGGTCGCCTCAGAGTAACTTTCATTCACACTGTACCTTTCTTGGGTTGTAAGATTAGCCCAAAGTGTAACCAAAACTACTGCATGTCGTGAACTGAATAAATACTTTTAATTTACAACTGTACTTTCAGAATCCAAGGAACCTTATCTAACAACAGAGATTTTGCCAAGGAGTTCCAATGTAAGGAAGGTTCCCCAATGAATCCAACGAAGAAATGTGTTGTATGGTGAAAAAAAGACAAAATCATCTCTCACGTGAAATGGTTGGATTTGATGTTTCTCTTCGACAGTTGAACTGGACAGAACGATAACGTTTCATAATCAGTTCTTGTTCGACAAGAAATAAAAAGAATGGGAGCATTAAACATACATATAAATTATTAATTGAATTGAAAAATGAGTTAATTGACGTTTTTTTCGTGAATCTTTTAGCTCAGACAACACCTGGTCATGCTTCTATCTTCGCAGTATATAGACTGCAATAGGAACCCTGCGGAATAAAGTTGCCGACCATCTAGTATATTATATTTTACGAACATTCTTAATGCACAAACAAATTTATTTATTTATTTATTACAAATTTATTTATTTATTTATTTATTTATTTATTTATTTATTTATTTATTTATTTATTTATTTATTTATATGTTTAAGGTTACATATTTCTGCACAATAGCTAATCGTTATCGCAACATGGAAGTAAAGTCAAGTTTAGTCAATCGTTTATATCCACGTTGCCTATTTTACAGGAGTTCATCTCGAAGCATTGGCGACTACATGTAAGTCCTATTTTACCCGTAAAACAGAACTTGATTACCACAGTAAATGAGCGCTGCTTCACTTCCTGACGTTTTCCAGTGGGGAACAAGAAATGTTTCACCCAAAATTGTACCAGGTTGAATACGGCCAATTATCAGCTAGAGCTTTTCTTATATTTATTATGTTTTTACCCAATTGCTTCTTACTTTCGGATTATAAGCGTGGGGCTTATTGATTGTTTGTTTATTTATTGAGGTTTGGCAACACTTTAAACAACCAAGGATATTTTGCGTCGGGCTGTTTACGGGTGCATGAAGTTGGACGACAGGAGAGAACAACGGAGCAATGTGAGAAACAGTAGGGCTGAAACGGTTGGCTCATTCTCACAACCGATTAACCGAGAGCTATAACCGGATAATATCCGGTTAACCGTAGCCATTATTTCACCGAAACGGGGATCAAAACTATAGGAATTCGAAAGTATTCTCAGAAACTATTCCGTAGTGTGTATACAAACGAACGTTGTCGAGTACTCGACAACGCTCGTTTGTATGCATACTACGGAATAGTTTCTGCGGTTACTCAGTACTCACGGAAATTGCCTATCATTACCTAAGTCTTGAACGCCAAAGTCGATCAATTCTCAATATATACTGCGCTGCTTCGAGGTGTAATCTATCCCAAAGGAGAAGCGGCAGTTTTACTACATTTTAACCGCGGAATGACGATCACTATCGACATTTCGGATAACCGGTTGGCGTTTTTTAATCGGTTAGGCAGGTAACCAGTTTCAAACCGGTTATCCGGTTAACCATTTCAGTACTAAAAACAGTATGAGTCTTCAATGTACTAACCAGGCACGAGCATGGTTAGCGTCTTGTGAAGACAAGTGTATGCTCGTCGTGCAACACGCCTTAGTACACAGCGTCGCCATCTCCCACTCCGGCAGTCCGATTCAAGTGCCTTGTCCAAGAACACAAACCAGATGGCGCGGGTAATGATCGGAACCCGCAACCTTGTGATCGCAAGTCTCGAATCGCGTGTTGCTAGAGACTATTACAGAATTGTGTAAGAATTACATGTCCTAACAGCAATGTAATTCCTCAACTTTCTGGAATATATTTACTCATAGTTTCTTTCAAGGACTGTGGGATTAAATTAATACTCGTCATTCTGTCCATTTAGGTGTTTATTGTGTTATCTAGTATTAATCCTTTACCCAAACGCAAACGATATCAAAATTTATTAATTTAAATATCATTTTTTAATTTTTTTTGAAACCCGAAACATTTCAACGAAACCATATCATGTGACCCCTCGTTGGAACGAGCTCGTTTCAACGAGGGGTCACATGATATGGTTTTGTTGAAATTGTTTGAAAAATAATATTTTTTCAGCTGCTGAATATGCATATTACGCGGGCGGATGCGGGCGCTTCGTTGGGTAAAGGGTTAAAGGTTTACACGTTGTGTTCCTTGGACAAGACTTTTAATCAAGATTCCCCAAGTGGAAGCGCGGTGGCGCTATGTACTAAGTCGTACTGCACGTTGACAGTGCACTTGTATTCAACCAATGCTAACCCTGAGTGTGTAGACTTAGTACGTTGGGGAGTATGATAGTTGCTCGTCGCTGGTCGACGGTTCTGTCCGGGTACTCCTGCTTCCTCCACCCGTAACATGTCCGACACGAGGTGACCATGGTCATCTAAGTGACGTTAATCCACCTCCTCCCAAGACCAGAGCGGAACTGAAACATACAATCACTTGTTATAATCTTGACATAACCATACGCTGCGTCAAAATTATAATACGCAATCCATTCGCTGCATAAAAATACGTGGTTAAGTGTATTCGTTTTCGCATTAACCCCTGTGGTGGCTGGCGATATTTATGTTTGTTTTTTAGCCAAATTATGCGCATGTCCACGCTTCTCACTTCCGGCTTACACCGTCCCTGGGCTGTTTTTTCGGTCCCAAAAAATATATGGTTTGTTTCCGAGATATAATACTTTCTCTGTTGCTTGCAAAAAGATCCGGTCATACATCGAAGGTTTCGAAAAAAAGTCGAATGGGATCAAATTCGTGCGACGATATCGAATCGATTCGAATTGAATCTCAGCTTCGGAGGGCAGTACTACATAAAACATATATTCATACAGTAATAAAAAATTGCCGGTACATTTAGCTTTAGGGGATTGGAGACTCGAACATTTCCAATGTTTTCTCTATAGAAGTATCTTGACCTTACAAACAGGCTAGTTGGAATGAACTAAATGAATACAACTGGGTAATTTTTATCTTTCGACATGTTTTCCTCAAAGATAAAACTGTTAAACTTTAACCCTTTACCCAACGTAACTACCAAAACCAGCCAGCGCTATTCACAAAATACATGATTCAATTTTCGTTACTTTTTCATTTTTTGTCACAAAAACATAGCTTATGACCCCTCATTGGAACGAGCTCAATGAGCTCGTTCTAATGGGGGTCATAAGCTATGTTTTTGACTAAAAATGAAAACAATTAGTTATTCAAGAATTTTGATTACAAGTGTCGTCTGCTTTTCGTTTTAGGTGAAGGGTTAAAGGGTATTTTTTTTTTGCGAGTGCGCAGTCCTAACCAGAGCAATTCGTTGGAATGTTTTTTATCGTCGTGCAATTAGGAATTTAACCCCTGAAATCATGTTTGGCAGAGCTGATTGAACGCGGTCAAACACAACTAAATTGGTGAGCCATTGTGCAAATATATGTGACCTTAAACACCAATAAATATACATAACTGAATTGGTTACGTTCCTAGTTGCCTTATTGGCGTTATGCAAAACTGTAACATGAATTTTTGGTATTTTCAGATGCGTATGCGTGGGGTGGGATGGGGTTAGGAAGCTCAGCCACACTCCAAAATCAGTTGGGTTAAAAGTTAGCCCAAATCAACTGTGTTCTGTGAATATAAACACAACAGGGTTGATATTCACTGAACCCAGTAGATTTGGATTGATTTTAAACTAACTGATTTTAGAATGCATGTTGCCACATTACGCAACTTTTTCGAAATTTCACCAGTTTTCCGACCTGTAAAGGGAGAGATAAGTTACGTAATGCTATGTGCTTAATGAAGTTCCAAGTTCACTACTATTGCATGTTTTGAACAGGTCTTGGTGAAAGAATTTAGCCAAGAGACTTCACTTGAGACGACAAAAGATAAAACATAAATCTGCTCTACTTAAGCCCTACAAATAAAGTTGAATGCCTCTGTTCCCACCCACCTACCTGGGATTTTTTTCAAGTAAGGTTGTGTTCTGTGTAAGATACGTCGACCTGTGAGAAACTAGATGAGTTTATCTACAGGTGAGGAAACATTACCTGATGCGTTCCTTCCATGGCACTTTTGTGTCGTGCATGGGAGAGCTTTGTAATACCATTCAGTTTATCAAATTATCGTATATCCAATCTATCATTCCAAGACGTAGTGTTTGTGTGAGTTCTCGTTGAGTTCTGGGTCTGTGAGAGTAACTGAGATTAATCAGCGGATGATTCGGTAAGGTATTTATTTATTTATTTATTTATTTATTTATTTATTTATTTTAGATGCCTTCGACAGCCAGTGTCATCTCGCGTCGGACAGTTTTACAGGTGGACGAAGCCAGAGTACGCGGAAAAAAACCACCAACGGCGAGTAACTGTCAGACTCTCTAACATACTAGGTCCATATAAGCAGGGTTAGTATGGTTGAAGAACAAGAGCACCATCGACGTGCAGTACACCTTCGTACACCGTACCACCGTGCCTCCACGTCGGAAATCAGGATTAAATGCATTACCCAAGGACATAACGCAGTTACCCCGGGGGGGGGGGGGGACCACGGACCTTTCGGTTTAATGTATAATGTCGTAATCCCCGACACTACTGCGCTCCCAATTATGATGTATTTCACTATCGTTCCTAGACATTTCAGCGATCCAAATGCATAGAGATAAATACAGATTACAACAACAGTCAACTGATTTGTGTTGTATTCCGTCGAGTTGATGAGACGAGATAGGCCAGATCAAACGAGATGCCGCAGGCGTCGAGTTTGATCTGGCCGAACTCGTCTCGTCCACCAGACGAATAGGAATACAACTACACAGATCAATTGACTGTTGTAGTAATTTGTTTATTATATGACAATTAGTATATTAAACAGTTCACAACACCTGAAAAATGAAATACAACAAGAATTATATTAGTCAAATAACCATTAACAATTTATGGAATTGGGGAATCCCAAACGCGTAGAAATACCGAACGTTCGTGCAGAACATGAAACTTGAAAGTCAAAATAATGGAGGCAAGACTTGAATTTCAATTGGAATCGCTTTCGATAACACAGATTTTCCAAAGTTTGGTTGGAAGCGCATCTTGAAAATGGTTGTTAATTGTTATTTTGCAATTGTTCAGCACGGTATTTTCAAATAGACCTCGACTGGAAAGTTTGTCAACGGAGTTTAACGAAGAGACGCAATCTATATTTGTCACTTGGCAACGGACAGACGCAATATCAACAAAAAATCCAGTACGTTCGATTCGCTATAATATTGTAACCGATTTTCATTTTTCTTTCAATCGCATGTCGTGAAACGCGCAAACTGCGCACTTGTTTTATTGAGTTCTATAACTGGTCATAGAAAAGCAGTGTTTTCTCATACGGTATTAATAAACGACTCAAGATCGAACGCACCCATTACGGAATTCTCTGATGTATTTGTGGAATATACCGATTTATTTATAGGTCACTGGTAGAAATAGTCCGTTCACGTGCGCCTCGTTTGAGACAGGCATGACAACGATCTGGAAAACTTGACACCATTGTTTTCTGGAGAGCTGGATTTGATGGGTAAACTGCAGTGAGGGCTATTTGTGGTAGTCATATAATAATTGTGTTTATTAACCCCCTCCACACTGATGTAAAAATCTCAAAATTTCAGGCTGCTACTTTTTCCCATGATGCAACTAGAAATTTAATCAATTCAATCTTGTTTGACAGAGCTCATTGAGCTCTGTCACACAAGACTGAATTGATTAAATTTCTAGTTGCATGATGGGAATAATGGCTACTTGAAATTTTGGTATTTTGACATCAGTGTGCAGGGGGTTAAGATGTTAAAAGTTAGATTACACTGTAGGGGAAAGGTTTTTTTAAAGAGATGCTATATGCTTAAGACGTTCTTGTCAAACGTCAAAGCACCCTCTAATGTTGAAAGGTAGATATTTATGAAGGCGAAAGCCATTTGTAGAGATGAAGCTTTGAAAGGAAACCAATTTTAAAGAAAAAAAAAACGATGCTCAGCCCCAATTACTTTGGTGGTAGTTATATCTCTCTCCCTGCAGCAAGGTCTATATATTATAAAAACAATGGACACAACATAAGACGAGATCATTTTGTCGGGGACAACAATGCAATTTGTCAGTTTTTTTCGTCCATTTAAATACTGCGCTATCTCTGACACCCCACTATCGGATATATCTCCATTTGAAATGTGTAGATTCATAGAATAAGCATACCTCCACATGAATATCATAAATCTAAGCTAGACTGTTCCAGATTTCAGGGGAATGCCTCAATAACTTGTGTTGCCTCATTTGTTGGGACGGAAAGATCTGCTATGACGACAAAGGTCGTTTCATCAACTGTAGAGCTATGGCTTGGAAAGCTGGGTTCGTAAAGGTAGACAAGATTAAACAATGGAAAACGAGAGTTGTTAGAATACTTTTACGTGAAACGACGACAAAACAGCCGCTTCTGTAAAACTATTATTCCATTGTTACGTCAATGATATGAATTTATGAGGAATTCACTTGATCGAAAATACAGATCTTTATTTCAACGACCTAGGTCATATCAACATAATAAGTCAACAGCATTGGCGTTTAACTCTTCGAACATTGGTATCATAGAATGCACATAACGCTCCAGTTCAACAGCATAGTTTGAAGCCATCCATATTTGATATGGAGGGTTCAAGGTTTCTTTAAAATTAAATCGAGAATGAAATGTTATTTTGTTCTCCGGAATCGACACTGCCAATTTAACAGTTCTTACATGGACGAACATGCAGTCATGACTTTTGAATTCGCAGAGAGTTCTTACTGAAGGAAAACTGGAAAAGTTCATCGGCTACTGGTTAGCTTGACATATCTGTACATGACATTTTTCTAATCTATCTCAACATATGCAAATTAATTGTATGCTTCCGCTAAAAATTTAAGGAAATGTCGAAAAAGTGGACGTCGTATTTTTCGCCTTGATCGTCATAAGACATTGGATTGCGTTATTTGAAAAAAACATATTTTTCACTGTTGGTTCAACCGACGAATCATAGTTATTATTATTGTTATTTTTGGTATTAAATTAATATTCATCAACGTTTGAGTAGCTTTCAGTGAAAAGCTGAGAAAACTTTTTTTTTTTTCGCGGACGACACACTAATTTCGTCACTGAAAGCGGTTTGTTGTAGAATATCCGCTGATGGATTCAACCTGAATGTTTATCGCTTTCGAAGCAATTTAGCCCAAGAACATTAGGTTTCACTAGGGAAAAAAATCGGAGAAAGCTGATTTTTTCAGGGAATGTCGAGTACATGTCACTGAATGATTAGACAAAAGTCCCCTAAAATCCCAGTTGAGCTTTTTTTTCTACAGCCTTTTTTCGAAAACGCGTTTGAAAAAAATCAAAAAAAATCGCACGAACTTTGTAACCTCGAATTGATCTAACTGTATTTTTTGTTTACGCGTATTTCGAGCTACATAATGTCTAATATACATTTACCTAGAGGAAAAAGTGAATTCTGTGACAATTTCTGCGAAAAATTATTGAAAATTCACAAAAAAGTATCGGATTTACGCAAAAAATGACGATTTTCCTAACGGATTTGCCCAAAGGGTCGTAGTACAGAACGGGATGTTAGTTGGACAGACGATAAAAAATCCACCACCATTTGAAGACTTTTATCATTGCTTACAAAATAGACATTATGGAAGACCCCCTCTGCTTCTGGCCGAGTTCCCCTTTTGGTATAAAATTCGTCAGCATGAGAACTCAACTATTTTCGGGCTTGGGACCGAACAGACACGTCTGTGTCTGGCAGCATTAGATCAATAAATAATATTTACAGAATGTACAGAAATCAATAAATAATATTTACAGAATGTACAAATCAATCAACATGGATTAAGTTACATTGACTATTATCAACGCTATATACAGAAATGGCATGACCTATATACATATTATTCATCGAACTCAGAAATTTCCGACAGGACAGTGTTTCTGTGGTTGTTACAAGAATCCGAACTGCAATTACACAAACCTGAGCAAGAGAGTCCTGCCTTCTTACACCCACACCTTTTTGTACAAGCACTCTTGCAACCACAACTGATCAGATTCAGTAGGTTATCGGGGGCACATGGCTTTGTGGCTGCAGTCGGTACAAGAAGTCCATTGTCTAGCGACCACCCCCAATCCGTCGGAGGAAGCGAAGTGCCCAGCCATTGTTGGACCTGGAGATAACATATGTAGACATGTTGTTGTGCAGCATCGCTGCTTGGTGGGAGTGAGGCTAGGTCGATGGGTTTATTCAGTTTAGATTTTGCTACATAACGCTTGTAAGTGACATATCTATATTGGTCGAGAGAGGAAACAGTTTTACTCCCGTATAAGATCAGGAGAAGTTGTTCCCCGGCAGCGGCTACTGCACTTGGTGCACTGTCATCCGCCAAAATTGTGTTGACATACTGTTGTGAGTCGCTAGTAACATCGGAGACAATTGTACTGAATACTTTCTTCTTACCAACTCGAAAGAGTGCAGAAGTAGTGTCACAACCACTTATAGAATGTGCTACAAGGAGGTTGCTTCTATGGTCACCCATTTTGGTTGCTATTTCACTAACTGAAACTAGTAAGTTTGGGGTAATGGAATACATCATGTGAATATTACATCCCGGTTGAACTCGAGAGGTAAGAATGACTAACAAGTCTGTGTCTGTTCCCACAACGACAACATTGTTGTCATCTTGAGCGATGTCAAGTGCAGTTTCGGCTATCAGTACATCAGCATCAGCCTCGGCCTGCTTGGACTGAATATTGATAGCAGATAGTTCCTGCATTAGAAGATCGATCAGTTGGGTTTTGTTCTTGGCATTTGCAAGGAAATCGGATTAGGTGTGGTGGCTGGTAACTCGGGTGAGATATTGATATCAATGGAATACCTGTCTTCAGATCTACGGGCTTGTTCCATGCCCTTTGTCGACATTGTACAAGCATAACCATCAAAAACAACCACGACGTTCGCCCCAAAATGTCTCACTAGATAATTGGAATATGATGTACATATGTCCTTATATGACGACTGTTTAGGTCATACAACTGCCCTCAATAAAAATCCACCATCTACAACAAACAGAGAATGTTCTGAGATTTTAGTTTGCTCGGAACCGTATGTTTTGAGGATCTTACCGAGCGTGCTTTTCTGTGTCTTCCTCATTCCAGCAGAATCAAACAATGCTGGTGGTTTCGGGGCGAGTTCATATTTGAGATACTCTTCCATCTCTGTTTGTGACTGAATAACACATGTGATGCGGTTGAACAGAATTGTGGGGTCAATCACTACCTTACTTCCACGGACTTTGATGCTATTTGCCATCGATGCGAAAGACTTCACAGTGTCAACACGTCGTAGTTTGATGCTGTTGAACGTTTTGCTTACAACATTCGATACGCAACATTCACCAATTTTGCGAACTTGGTCACAGTTCACAGTTTCGTCGGCCACAAGCCCGGTCGCTATAGAGACTAATTGTAGTGGATCTCTATTCTGAAATGGGGAATGCACTCTGAGGCAGTTCAATAATTTGGTGATATCATTGGCATCAGTCAATTGTGAACTTTGACGGAGATCCCGATGTTGTTCGCCATGACCGGTATGAACATGAACAAAATTTTCGAGAGCATTACATATCGGAAGGCAAAGAGGTAGTCCATGTACCCATTTCGCAACAGTGCTATCGGTTATTCCCCTGCCATGTGTGAGACCACCAGGGAGCTTGAACATTCTCATTAAACACTGCTCTATGGTCTGATCAGAATATATCCCGTCCCAGAATTTATCTGAGCGCCTTATGGTAAAGTAACCTTTCTCAGTGAACAACTTCAAATCATCCTGTTGCATTATTTCTGTTAGCTCATTCATCTGCTGCAAATAGAGATGAGAACTTTTTGCGTATGCAAAATGACCACCTGCGTGAAATACTGGAATCATATTGCGAACACAATATGTGTGGAGTTCCCAGTCGCCTGTGCGCTCTGCTCTCAAGAACAGTTGGAGAAGACCTATTTGCTCGTAGTATTGTACCCAAAGCTTTCCTGTGCGTCCTACGGACGCATTCTGGAGCAGTTCGTGTAATTTTGACAGTAGATGGTTGACACTTTATTGATTGACAGCGTCAGCTGTTGTACAGTCACCTCTGGCACGTCCACAGAATATTTCATTGACTTCTGTGCAGTCTATGTTATCTAGTGTTCGGCTTTCTTCAAACACAAGTTTTGTAATGGCAATTTGTGTTAGCAAATGGGCACGAACTGCTCTTGAATATGCATGACCACTGATCAAATGATGGATTGACCCACCAGCATAAACAGTCCCCCAAAGTTCATCCAAGCCGCTACCAGCCATGATCGAACCAATTGCCCCTAAATATGACATAATCATATGGAAGCCGCCGAGTCTAACGAAAACTTTTGTCAACTTATCTGACGAAGACACAATCTCCACTGCTTTGATATAAAGTGGTTGGTCAAACGTCACTGGACAAACGTTCAGTCCCTGTTTCTCACATTCAGTTTGTGCAAACATGAGAGCAGTGTAAATTGTGCTCGGGTTGGATGGATCAAAATTAATAAAGGGAAGTATCTCGACATCACTTGTTTCATAATCATCTGATGATGTGACAATGTGCATATATCCAGCCCAAGATGGGCAAGGTACTCTCAGTACATGCGTCAAAGACCAAAGACTGTCGACTGTTTTTGCGAGTTTCAAATTTTTCGGATCAGATTCACCAAAAGTTGATAAATCCTTCATCACAATTTCGTCAAGACCCGATTTGCTTGGTTTACTGTAACCTTTCAAAGGGATGTACCCGAATTCACCAGAGCCAATATTCGAATGATCACCAGTTAGTCGTTTTTTCGGAGACTCTTCTGTGTGATCTCTGCTTGGAGTTATACAGGCGATGCCTCCCATACTATGGAAAGTATTCTTGCCATCTAGCGTGCGCACATTACAATTGGCGTTATCGAAAACGAATTGTGTGAAGTTCGCAAGCCTAGGCGACGGACCTTTGCTTATCATGACAGAATGAACGTATTGTTGAACTTCCCGGTAGCTAGAAGAGAACATTAGTCCATTCAGAATGTCGATCAATTCCCGAGATGCGAATTTCCTATGTATGTAAAATGCTACCGACAATAATACTGGTAACAAAAATGAACGGGGCCGTCAAGAACTTATTAGAGACTGACCTATGGCTGTCACGCGTCTCTGGTTGGCTTGGATGTTTTGCCCACGCTGCGACGGAGCAACAATCCCTTGTAACAAGGTTTGGAGTGTATCGGGTAGTAGATCACTAGATACAGATAACGAATCGGGTTTGGGATAAACGTCACACTCGTAAATGGCTGACCGAATATCATCGCGGACTATAGCCGATGCTTTCTTGACGATGCGCATACGTTCATCAGTTTCATTGGTACATTTGTCTGAGTACCACGAATCATATAGTATTTTGTCTGATGAATCTCTGAATGTGACAACATTTTTTAGGGTCCTCAGTGTTGTAATAGAGATTCTACTACCGAAATGTTCAAGCAATTTGGATTTAAGATGTTTAATTGTGTAACCGACTTCCTCACCAAGATACGATTCAAACGTCTCTGCCAATTCGCTGAAGGAAAACTGACACTCATCGCTGTTCTCCATAAAGGTACACAATTCATGGAATGCAAGTGCTTTCTTGTCTGCAACAGGCCTACCCCGTGAAAGAGTTCGCTCAGGCTTATCTCTGACAAATCCTGTCCAGCAATCATGGTGATACCGACCTTCCTCGGCCACTAGATCGATAGCACGACCGATCCGAGTAAGTACAGACTCACCCCATTCATCACTACGTTTCAAACAACGGGTTCTGATACTATCAACAAAAGTCAATGTTTCAACGGTGTGGACTTCTCTTCTACGTTGAACGGGTATATGAGTTTGTTTGTCGGCGGATTCTCCACAGAACAGACAATGGAGTTTAAAATTGAAAGCATCTTGATCAGAGCGCAATTTGTTTGTCATAGATGGACCAGCTTCGTCAGATTCAGCTGCATCTAGAGACATTCTCTTACTTTTTCTTACAGAACTTTCCCGTGTATAATTCTTGTAGCAGAATTTGTGAATTTTCTCACCAACTGTGGGTTTCTTCGAACCGGCAAAAAGATTATCGCCAAGCTCGACGCTTACAGCAACCAACTTTTCTATACCCCGCTCACCAAGTGTAGTTATTCCGGACGAGCCGGTCAACTCATCGTTACATTTGATACATTTATCCATTGCCAAAGTCACAACAGAAAAAAGATGATAGACACAATAAACTCAAGTACAATACCACAGAACAGATATCAATGTGCGGACCTGCTTCGTTGTCACCGTAAGGTATCAACAGGTAACGCTAAGTGATATGCCAACAACATAACTGATCAGTTCTACAAATAACACAAGACTCTAATAATCAACAACAGGCAAAATTACATATATATCTATCAAGGGATCATTGGTTTCAATATCTAGGCATCAAATGCGGAGTGTCCAATACTGAACAGAGCAAATTGTGCAATGGACAGACCTGGAATGCGGAATTAAACAGCGTTTCCTGATGAAAGTCGTTCAAGGCTATTTTGCATCAAATTAAAGAGCGTTGTCTGTACATAAAGACCTGGAATGCGGAATTAAACAGCGTTTCCTGATGAAAGTCGTTCAAGGCTATTTTGCATCAAATTAAAGAGCGTTGTCTGTACAATACAAATTTGTTTATGAGTACACATCAAGGGCGTGCACACATTACATGCCAATGCATTTTGAGTGTAGGCGAACACCACATTATGTGATTTAATCGAACATGGAAATTGAAACAATGATGCTATAATACGGTATTTGAATGAGAAAAGTCGATGCCGTTTGAATTTGAGTTTAGGGGGTATGGTTAATATTTCACACGTTTCACCAGTTCATTATGGAATAAATTACTATTGTTATATATCATTATAAAGCCACTGCTTTTCTGCAATTTTTAATATATAATTTAACTCCCAAAGTAGTCGTAGATTTGGTTTAATGGACGTTGTGTACCGTTGTGTGTATGAAAACAATAAAAAAAATTTCGTAATTTTGTACATTTTCGTGAATATTTCACCATTGAGTGTGAGGATTGGTACAAAGTTGGCATTTTCTGTTGGGGATGTGTATTCTCAATATAATTCAGCACGATATTTATGATTCTCACCCTACTAAGGCGAATAAGAATGAGAAATATGGAGCTGGGTCGAATTTTTTTTTTAATTTTTTTTTTCATCAAAAAAACGCTATAACTAAAAAAGCTCAACTCGGATTCGCGGGGACTTTTCACACTTTATCCGCAATGTGTGTCCCGGAAACATATAAAAAAATCAGCTTTCTCCGATTTTTTTCCTTACTTTCTCATTTTTATGTCTAATGTGCCTGGACTAAATTACTTTGCATTAATTTGTGATTTACGCGTAAAGATTTTTAAAGAAAAGGCAACTCATACAAAAAATACATATGGTTTTTTGAGTGATTACCATAATTATTTCATTTGTGACTAGCGGTAAGCCGTTAAAAATTATATTTCACCTGCTAGTTAATCAGAGTATCCACTCCAAAATCATAGATATCTTCTATATTCCCCCCCTGGGAATCCCGGGAAGTGAAACAGTGTCTGTTTACTCTGGAAAACAAGCTTTGGTTTTACTTGTAAAATAGGACCCAATCACAAATGTTTGGGGTGGATGTCTTCTAAAATGGGCAACACGGGTATAAACGATTGATTAAACTTGACTGTATCTCGATGATGCGGTCACGATTTGCCACAGTGCAGAAATATGCGACGTTAAACACCAATGGACGAATGAATAAATAAATGCTCTATGTTTTAGAGAATCTTGTTACATTCATTTGCTTGCTAAGGTGTATTTTGCTATCCAAACAAAAAATATACTTAAGAAGTGGAGATATGTCCTTATAGATTAGTTCTCTGATAATTGATTTATTGATATTAGATTCTATTGAATTTCTTCGCAGCAGCCATTACTTCATTTGAAGAGAAATTCAAGAAAACACTTACTGTGTTAAAATAAATTCTTTGTCTACCAGTTCAAAATTTCCACGAAACATTATATGACAGCGATATACAACAATCTCATTACAACTTTCGGTAACTTGAAAGAAAAATATTCAGCACATAGCTTCCGGTCCTCCATTGGACCAAGCTCTACAAGCTCGTTTCAATGAAAATTCATTACCTACGTTATGCGGTGAAAAAAATGTTCATGATTTATTTTTCTGACACTTCTATAGTTACTATTGTGTAAAGCTAGTGGAGAGTAATTGGCAAATGAATGATGACTGTGGGTTAACTGTGAATCTGTGTTCTTGTAAAAATGTGAACAAGCACATATACAAAGTCCAACCGAAGCGATAAAACTATGTCAAATCTATTATATAATGTGTTTTTACGTCTGCACAAGAGCTTCGGTAATGGAGTACTGAGCCAAAAATTCGGATTACGTAGCTAGGTCTCTAACGACGTTGGCGTCCTATTTTAATAGGAAGATTTTAAAATGAACCCATTGAAGATTGAATGCACCAGTAAGAGTTCTTTACAAAGAGAATGGCATCCAGCTCTTTGTGAAATATCATTAACACTTTGAACCATGGTGATATCTTCCATGTCAGTTCAATGGCAACAACAGGAAGAGTCCGCGTTCATTATTTAGGGGTAGACCAATTAATATTTTCAACGTGCAGCTCTGGGGCTGCACGTTGAACATATTGACTGGTCCACCATATACATTCACTTAGCAGCCATACTACTTAAGGAAATTATGACATATCAAGTTCCTGGTCGGAAATGCGGCCTCTCGGGATCAAGGGGTTAACGCACAAGGATTATCCGTCAAAGATGCCTTCGCTTTTCGTAATTTTTTTATGAGACCCACAGCTTGTCATTTGTTACTTGCTTGTTATTCTGAAACTGCAAAAACTATAAAAGCATATTCTCTATCAAACGATTTATTTATTTATTGGTGGTTAAGGTCACATATTTCTGCACAATGGCTAATCATGACCACGACAGTTTTACTGGTGGGGGAAGCCGGAGTACCCGGAGAGAACCACCGAGCAATGGCGATCAACTGTCAGCTTCTCAACATACTAACTCCACAAGCAGGGTTAGCATTGGTTGAAGACAAGTGCACCATCGACGTTGAGTACGCCTTAGTACACAACGCCAGAGTGCCCCCACGTGGGCAATGAGGGTGAAGTGTATTGCCTAAGGACACAACGCAGTTGGCGCAGGTGGGATTCGAACCGAGGACCTCTGGGCTTGCAGCTTGCACCTCTACCCACTGAGCCACCGCGCCCCCTAACAAACGATACTGAATGTTCGACATTTTCTGTCTCCCAACCCAAACTGACCGAAAAGGTGTTGCTATGACGCGGAACTGCTATTTTGAAACGTTTGAACCGACGGTATATGATAATCACGGGTCAATCAGTCGTGATCCTCCAAACCATGTACATACCAAACAGGCTTCGAAATTATATTGGAAGGAAACCAGTATGTCAACAAACATTTACAATACCATAAACGACGAGCATTGATGGAGAAAGAGATATATACCATCATTACCTATTGTTCCATATATGAAAAGCCTATGACATAAATTTTAGCTTTACACTCCAACCGTGGTCAACACGCCAGCAATGGGACTTCAATAGTTGACATTTATACCTACAGTGGAACTACATCCAAGTTGACCTTTAGTGACGTCGACCTGAATGCGAACTTGTTCAAATTTATCGCACGTCGCCTCGCGAAGAGTGAAATGAAAGAGACAATTATTTATTACGTATTTAAATGAGTTTATCACATAAAACACCAAAAATTAACAAACATGCATTGTCTCATGTTAATAAAGCATCCATAACAAGAAACAGTATGTTATTACGTTATTAAAATGAAAAAGGCCCCGTTTCTTTTTCTATTTCGTTTGGGTGATTTTTTTGTTTTTTTTATTGATGTTTAAGGTAACATATTTATGCACAATGGCTAATCATGACCGTGACAGTTTTACGGGTGTAGGAAGCCGGAGTACCCGGAGAGAACCACCGAGCAACGACGATCAGCTGCCAGCTCCCCAACATCGTAACTCCGCACCGCAGCACAGGCAGGGTTAGATTGGTTGAAGACATGCGTACCAGCGGCGTGCAGTACGCCTTAGTACACGGCGTCATCGTGCCCCCACGCGGGCAATGGAGATGAAGAGTCTTGCCCAAGGACACAACGCGGTAGCCGCAGGTGGGATTCGAACCGAGGACCTCTCGGCTTGCAGCCTGCACCTCTACCAACTGAGCCACCCCGCTCCCCCGTTTCGGTGATAAAATTGACAGCGGAAGTACCACCCACCGATGCTCATGTCAAAAAACAAATTCGCAGGTATGTACGGCTGCTGCTCAGTAAAATCGAAAAAAAATAATAGCGACTCTTAATAATCTGACGATCATGGTATAAATAAAATATACCCAAAGTAGATTGGTGTACCAAATGTTCACCACTCGTGGTGAATTGGTGTTAACCGCGCGCCAAAGGCTCGCGGTTAATACCACTTCACCACTCGTGGTGAACATTTGGTACATCAAGCTACTATGGGTATATTCTATATATATAACTGCACTTAATTTTATACCAAATTCCTTTTCATTCCTACATTGCAGCCGCCGTGGACTGGTCGTAATCCACGCGTAGGCAGTGACGTCCACGCATGCGTTTACCAGGTAATAAAATCATCAGCCGCAAGATTTGAATTACTGAAGCACAGGATCGTATCAGGTGTTTCGTTAATTAAATTTTGGGTGATTATTCCTCTAATTAGTGTTTGGAATCTAATATTATTACATCTGTAGAAATTGTGTCCACCCGTGGAAGGTGATCAGTCCACGGCGTGCGTACTGTACGATGTTCCTCGGACTCCGGTAAATGTTTGATCGACACCGTCGGATCACATATCATACATTACTAACGACCTTTGCCCATCAGTCATCGAACTGAATAATCTTTACATGTTCAGTTTCATTTTTCTTTTTCACTATGGGGGAAAACCGCTATTAGTCAAAAAGCTTATAATCATATACATAGATTTGTGGAAGCCTTGCTTATCACCTGATCAGTGTACAGATGTCAGTTCTATAAAACGTTTACAATTATATTTTTTTGAATTGTATTTTCTGTCTATGACAATTAAGAACTGAAAGAAATCATTTGCGTTTCAAAAGATGTTGCAATTTACTAGAGGAAATTGCCACGTCTTTTAAAACGTTACTGATCAATTTCAGTCAATTATATGCATAGGTAGAAAATACAATTTCGGAAAATACAATTGTAAAAGTGTTATAGTATTGGTTCCTGTTGGGAGAGAACACCGAGCAGGTCAAATTGGAATAGTACCATCATAACGGATCAACTAGTCCTAAAGTGACACCAGCTGTCCATGTATATTACTACTTGGGTTCGTTCGTTCCATGTGACTTGTACGCATCTAGAGAGACCATACACGGTGAACACTTCACAAACTCGGTCAGAAAACGACCATTCCTACAAAGTTCTATTTTGCCACAAAACCGTAGCCTAGTTCACAACAGCGCAATTTTGCTTCCTCCAGGAACCAAAACTGATCCTTCATTGTGTCTTGGTAGGGGAACTACATGAACCAAACATACATACGTTTTGGTTCTTCAGACTTTCACATTAACTGGACCTTCAAGGCCCCTGAACGTTGTATAGATTGTAAAATATAAAATCGTACCAAGTTAAAGTCTTAAAATGGCGACAAGGCAATGTTTGAAATACGTTTTCAAATTCAATTGTTCCATCACGCATGCGTTAAGTTGTTCGACAATGGCAATTTCCTTTTATATAGACAAGACAGACAACTCTAAATGAATACATGGAGACTCGTTTGTGTAGGTTTTTTGACGGGTTTTGTTTGTATTTGGAACCTAATATGGAGCGGATTTCTCTGAGTGCATCTTCATTCACTGGCATGAACAATAAGAGCTTGTTTCGATACAAAGGGGTCATTTATTTATTCATTTATTTATTTATTTATTAATAATTAAGGTCACTTTCGGTATCTAAGTCTATATCATGACCCCAACAAAGGTATATAGAGAGTAATCGCTTGACTGAACTGATTACGTGAAATAATTCATGAGAGGTGAGGACGTTGTACCTCGAATAAATTATTTCACGTAACCAGTCCAGCCAAGCGATTACTCTCTATATACCTTTGTTGGGGTCATTGTTAACGATAATTATATTATTTAACCCTTTACCTAACGTAACGGCCAAAACCGGCCAGCGCTATTCTAAAAAACTCGCCATTTTTTGTCTCTAAAACATAGGTTATGACCCCTCATTGGAACAAGCTCGTCGAGCTCGTTCCAATGAGGCGCCATAACCTATGTTTTTGAGACAAAAAATGAAAAAAAATAGTTATTCAAGGATTTTTGTTTTTTGCAAGCGGTTGGCTTTTCATGTTAGGTAAAGGGTTAAACAAACAAACAATGAAGTCCCCATTACATCCACGGCAAAGCGTCTTCGTTTGCACGCACGGATACATGACACAATTGTTGATTGCATAATTCCCTTGTGAAGTTATCGTTTATAATCAAACCCGGAAATCCCAGTAAATCTCACTTTGGAAAGTAATAAAAAGTCAAGTTTAGCCATATCGTCCTACACATCCTTCCTACTTTAGAGGAAATTTGCTGTAGACGTTGTTTCCATTATCCTATTTTACCAATACAGCAGCACTTATGTACCTTGGTAAACGAGCACTGCTCCGCTGGGTGGATTGGGGTGATACTTAAGTGAAAGAAGTTAACGTTATGAGGACGAGCACAACCTGATAACAGCTTACAGGTTTTGTTACTTAGGATAAAGCTCACAGATTAATGGTCGAAGCCCCGTGTTTGCTGTGAAAAAGTGCAATGGCGAAACTCTGATACAAAATCAGGCACATGCACGTAATCGTCGTAATGGTAATAGCAAGTTAATCTTGCTGTATCGGCTCCTTTAACCCTTCCAACACAGCGCATAAAGAAGACAAAAATTGTAACAGACGAGCAGGGCAGGTGCCAAAAGGAGCAATACCTCTGAAGTGAGGCTCAGTATTAATTTAATCCTGCAGCTGTGCGGAACTGTATGATAAATTATAGCGGAATCCCCAAAGGCAGAATGGATTCATCCATTTCGTATTAGATAGAATTGAATAAGAAGATACCATACATGGCGAGAGTGTTTAAAGGGTTATGGGAAAACTGCGAACAGGAACGAACATTTTTATCAACCTAATTAAGTATGCGCTTGCATCTGCTTTCCTATCTGCCCGGTCCCTTTGAAGGATGCAGGATTGTATTTTGGGCCCTGGATCATGATGATTCCCTTGAATTATGACCTCGCTACGAACGCAGTATATGTCGAGCTGATTAAGGTGATAAAAGCACAATCAGCGGAGAGAGATATTGAGGAACGATTTAATGGTTCAGTCGTGAGGTTTCAAGAGAAATTATCACTCCACGTCGCTACAACTATAAAACGGATACGATCATTTTGCAGTCGCCATTCAGAATGTTAGTACTGAAAGGTTATAGTAAATGTTGTATAGAAACTGGAGCATGGATTGAAATGAAACAGATTGTAGACAGTTTTGGGGCAGATTAGCCCAGCTGCCAAACGAGTTAGTTACTCGTTAAGTTTCCACGTGCATGCCAAAACTACAAAAACGTATTCAGATGTTACAGGTCTATCTGTGTTTCTTCATCCCGAAAATAACTTTCTGATGTTAATACCCAAGCGCGCCAGTCACCAGTATAATTATGCAGAAAATTCACTGCTGTTGTGGACAGGAATCTCTCTAGCCATTAAGAAGACCATAACCCATGTTAAGATTTATTCGTGTGGAATATTTCAGTTCGTCGAAAACGTACTCTTCGCTTTCCCAACCAACTAACATGAATCTAAACATAAGCGATGGACTCTTTAACACTTTACCTAACATGAAAAGCAGACGACACTTGCAAACAAAATTCTCGAATAACTTTTTTTTTCCATTTTTATCTCAAACACATAGGTTATGGCCCCTCGACGGGCTCGTTCCAAAGATGAGTCATAACCTATGTTTTTGAGACAAAAAATGAAAATATAATGAAAATTAATTGGCGATTTTCGAGAATAGCGCTGGTCGGTTTTGGCCGTTACGTTGGGAAAAGGGTTACAGAATTAGACTGGTGGCTTCAGAGTTAGACTGGTGGCTTCAGAGTTCGGGTATTACCATCAGAATATTATTGTTGGGGTCTAGAGAGGAAATGGCTCTAAAAATACCATAAGAAAATTGCAAGAGATGTTGCTCAATCGAGACCTCATTTGACCAATTTTTGATGACATTTCTATAAGGAACGAAGTCGGACCACAACCGTAGATTTATGATTTCCATCTATTGTGTTAATATCATCATATGTTTTCAAGGCAACTTATTGATTGGAATATCTATAACTAAGGTACGAAATAATATCTGTATATCTTTTTGAGTAAAGAGGGATCACATTTCATCAAGGATAGTCTACGTGCAAACTTCACGGAGAGTGAATAAAGAATTAGCCCACAACAGCACAGGATTCCTTTCAGAATTAGACAGGTGACCTGAGAGCTTGGTTAATACTTTATCTAACCAATCGACCGCATCTGTCAGCGTGATGTGCAAATTCAGCAGTTGAACAAAAACAATTTCAAAAACATTTCAGCAATATTATATCATGTGACTCCTCATTGGAACGAGCTCGTTCCAATGAGTTTTCACATGATATGGTTTTGTTGAAATTATTTTGAAAACTTTAAAAAATGTAATTTAAAATAATAAGTTAATACGTCCTTACAGTTTAATCACATCGAATTTGGAACGCTATTTAATACTGGGTTGAGTGAAAACTTATGGTTGATAGGCAGATTTGTAGAATGCAATTAAATCTTTGAACACGGTTTTATTAAGAACTCATCGTCCATTATTTAGATCCTGCGGTCCATCTTCGGTAAATAGGAAATATACCACCGGATGTGTTTAATTATGTTTTGCTCATTATATTGTCCATCGATGCAGTAGTATTGTTTTCGCTCCCCTCTGTGTGAGAGGTAGGGTGTGGGTGAGGGTGAATATGTGTGCGTTTGTGTATGTTGGTGTGCTGGAAAAAAAACAGCCACATATCTCATTACCAAACCTGCTACAGGAAGGTACTTGGTTGGATCTAAACACAATTTTGTGGGGGACAAAGGTCATTCGTCAATGTCACAGAGTTACACATTTCTGGGTATGATCTTGGAGGCGTGGGTGTGTGTCTCTGTACTGTCACCTCTAGTTCATATGCCATTCCTACCAATTCACAAGTGTACAAATCCTTCTGGAAATCACACAGACTACCGACAAGCGTACCAATCCTTATGGAAATCATGTAGTCCACCGACCAAGCCTGAAAATAAGCAACCTATCATTTGCAAAATGAGGTTCTCAGAGGAAGAATTTGCTGATGCTGTCCCCTGCAGTGGGCCAATTTATCCTCTAGGTACATCTTTCTGTTTTAGCTTGAGACCTTGATTTAGACTGAGGTTCACAGAGGGTAAATTTTGTGATGCCACCCTGCTGTGCAGGGTAGCATCACCAAATTCCCCCTCTGAGGACCTCATTTTGCAGATGACAGTCTGCTTATATTCAGGCTTGCTACCGACCAGCCTGACATTTCCGGTAACCTTCAGTGATCTAATCCTGCTCCATGCAGTAATTTAGAATATACAGATATCCCCAAAAAGGATCCAACTCAAAAACATCATTTCTTCCAAATAATTTCAGAGAATCCAGTAAAATTATAGATTACCAAAAACAAGATGGCAAGAAAGAGCAGCGATTTCACAAAGTAAGCAAATTTGAAATTTGTGTCCTCCCATGGTTAATATTTATAACACCTCCATATCAAAGGGGAATTTCTAACTGTTCTCACCCATACGAATAACTTTCCCCAATGTTATAGCATCCTTAACTTAATATATATCGCAGTGAATTGCTGGAGACCGCAGGAATTAATCTTGGTTGGGCAATACAGTGTCACTATAGATTATATAAAGCGTTGGAGATTTATTCACACGAAAAGTATTTGTAATTTCTTCAAAAAAAAACACAAGAGGCATATAGAATATACCCAAAGTAGCTTGGTGTACCAAATGTTCACCACGAGTGGTGAACATTTGGTACGCCAAGCAACTTTGGGTATATTTTATTTATACCATGATCGTCAGATTATTAAAAGTCGCTATTAATTTTTCTCGATTTTACTGAGCACCAGACGTACATACGAGTGAATCTGTTTTTGTTTACACGAGCATCGGTGGGCGGTACGTCCGCTGTCAATTTTATCGCCGAAACGAAATGAAAAAAAAGAAACTAAGCCTTTTTCGTTTTAATAACATTATAACATACTATTTCGAGTTATGCATGCTTTATTAACATGAGACAATGCATGTTTGTTAATTGTTGGCACCTTATGATGTAAAACCGTAATAAATAATTGCCATTTCCATTTCACTCTTCGCGAGGCGACGTGCTAAATTTAGACAAGTTTGCATTCAGGTCGACGTCACCAAAGGTCAACGGGGATGTAGTTCTACTGTAGATGTAAATCTTTACTACTGAGATCCCATTGCTGGCGTGTTCATCACGGTTGGTGTGTAAAGCTCAAATTTATGTCATAGGCTTTTCATATATAGTAGAATAGGTAATCATGGTATAAAGCAGTAAACTATCAGCTCATCGACTGTCGGGTTTCAGGATTACAGGGTAAAACCCATCGTCTCATGTCTTCAAAAGTTTCTTTACCTTTTTCTGGAATTGTTCAAAATGTTCAGTTAAAAATCTTCGTCACATTTTTTTTCAGTAGTAAATTCCATCTTCCGTACAGTAGGTAATTTTGGATATATTCATTACAAAATTATTGATTAGTTATTATTTATAACACCCAGACAATTTGGCTCGTTATCAACATGACGGTGGAATTACTTCAAGATCTTTTATCGCCTAATGTTCATCGCATCTGATATTATCGTTTGCCAGCTTTTAAGTTAAATGGTCTCATGGTCTCATCTTGTTGTAAATATGATAATTCGTCAGCATGAAACGAGCGATACACTACTTGGGTAGTGATCACAACCTGATAACAGTTAAGATTATGGGCAAAAGGACGAATAGAGACAGAAATACCTTCAAGGAAGTTTGGGGACTAAAACAAGGAGCCGACTGGAAGCAGTTTCGGGAAAAACTAAAACCAAGTCTTGAATGTATACCTAGGGATGCAAATGTCCAGAGTATTTCAGATGGCATAGTAAATAGCCTAACAGAGGCAGGGAAGGATTGTATAGGAAGGGTGAGGGTCCCAACGAGAGAGCTCGGATACAGGGTTAACGAGGGACTGAAAAAGGCTATAAAAGAAAGGAAGGTAAAATGCGCTGCTTACAGAAGAAGTAGGAAGCTTAAAGGGGTGGATAACAATGACACGAGACTAATGAAAGGAGAATATGAACTGGCACGGAAAAAGGTGAATGAGATAAAGAATAATAATAGGAAGGAGCGCAATTGCAGTCTTGCCAGAACAATAAAGAAAACGGGGGGTTCGAGCTCAAACGTATTTTGGAACTGGGTAAATAAACGGGGGAAAAGTAGTGTGCAGAGTATCAAAGTGGATGGGGAAAGTACAGAAGATAAAGGCCGTATCGCTTCAGAGTTAGTCAAGCACTGGGAAAAGATAAACGATGGGCGATGGGGCAGTGGGTCCCCACCAAACAGAAATACGCTGGTGGAGGAGAACCTATCCAATCGTGTATGTAGCGAAATAACGGCAGAAGAAGTGCGGAACGTGGTCTCGAAATTAAAAAATGGTAAAGCGGGAGGGACTGATGAAATTCCGAACGAATTCCTCAAAAATGGAGGGGAGGCACTTATTGAAGTCCTGACAAACCTTTTCAACCTGGCTCTGCGAAAGCAAAAGGTCCCCAGAGAGTGGAGAGAAAGTAAGGTGTCGTTCATACACAAAAAGGGGGATAAGGAAGTTCTAGATAACTATAGGGGGATATCAGTTAGTAGTAACATCGGAAAAGTATTCTGTAAGGTCATATACGGTAGACTTGAGGAAGTTATTGAAGAGAAAGGTTTTTTAGGAGAAATTCAAAATGGTTTCAGGAAAGGTCGAAGAGTCACTGATCACCTATTTACACTCACCCAACTGATAGAATCAACAAAGGCTGAAAAGAAAAAGATGTTTCTGGCATTTCTAGATGTGAAAAAAGCGTACGACCGAGTGTGGAGGGAAGGTATGTGGCGAAAGCTCGAGGGCATCGGACTGGGTGGTGACTTTGTGGGAATCATGAAAGCACTGTATACAGATGTGCAAAGCCAACTCAGTCTAGGGAGTATCACTACAAAACGAGACCCTATGGATATAGGCCTCAAGCAGGGGTGTATCTTTTCACCGATTTTGTTTGCATTGTATGTTAAAGATTTAGGGGACGAACTAATTCAGAGTGCGGAGGGGGTAAATGTTGGAGACATAAAGGTACCAGGCTTATTCTTTGCGGACGACATGGTGTTAATGTCTAGAACTGAACAGGGGCTAGAGAAATTGCTGGAAATTGTTGGTAGATATGGGAACACTTGGCGGCTCGAACTAAATGAAAATAAAAGCAATGTAATACCCGTTGGACGCAAGGTAGATATGACGAAGAGATGGAGAGTGGGGGAGTTCTCAATCCCCGATGGGGAAAGCAAACAAATCACTGTAGGGGAAACGGGAGAGTATGAGTATCTAGGGGTAAGCATAAATATAACGGGAAGAGGGGTGTACAGAAATTACTCAGCCAAACTGATTCTGAAGGGGAAAAGAATTCTGAACCAACTAAAACTTGTAGGGAAAAATAGTTTCAACAAGGTCTTTGTGGGGAAAACACTGTGGGAGAGGGTGGGTTTACCAAGTATAACGTATGGCACGGACGTGATTCCATTAAACCAAACCGTTATTAAGAAGTTGGAAAGTACTCAGAATGATGCCGGCAGATGGATAACAGGGTCGAGTAATGCTGCAGCTTTGGAAGCAGTAAGGGGGGGGAGCTTGGGTGGATGAAAATCAAGGACAGGGTAGATTTGGGAAAACTGTGTTACTTTAACTACTTGAGAAACCTGCCTGACAACCGGTGGTGCAAATTGATGCTCGATACCATTTGGAATTCTAATATAGATACGGGGTGGTCAAAACATGTGAGGGAACTAATGGACAATTACTCTATAGAGGTCACAAACATAGAAGTAGGAATGAAAGAAGGCAAAAGGTTTGTCAAAGAGAGAGTCATGGAAGATTGCAATCGAAACTGGCGAGCAGGGGTTAGCGTGAAAAGATCACTGCAGGGGTTACAATATAAAGAAAAGCCAGCTTTTGAGAAGTACCTAGATGGCACCTTTGGAGGGTCACTGCTGTTCAAACTGAGATCAAGATCACTGGAGCTTCGGGGAAAAATTGGGAGAGATGGAGAAAAGGGATGCCAAATGTGCCACTCTGGAGTAGTGGAGACCCTGGAACATTTTCTCTTGGAATGCCCACAGTATATACCTCATAGAATAAAATTTACTGGAAGAATAATGCAGAAGTGGGGTGAAGAAACAAAGGATAGATGGCTGAAGGGGGACACGAGGGAGAGGGTAGGAATGCTTATTGAAGAAATTGAAAAAGAGGAAGTGAGGGACACTATTAAGCAGTTTATGTCTGAATGCTGGGAGGAGAGGAGGGGAAGAGGGGGTGGGGTGCAGGGGGAATGATGGCCTTCTCTTATGAGGACCGCGACAAATCAGCGGCTGGCCAAAGAGTTATTATTATTACATCCCACTTTGATCTAGCTGAGAAAACACTCATTCCAATCCTCACCATGCAAATGTTGTATTCATCTTATATCAGCAATTCAGTTTATATTTTTCACAAGGTTTTCAATGCAAACCCCTAAAAATGAACAATTTCGTGTCATTTTGTTTACAGAAGCCTTTGGTTCTGATTATGAGGGTATGAAGGGTGATTAAGTTTCAGGCAGATGGGTATAAGAAAACAAACATTACAGAAAATCAAAAATTGAAATTCATTATTGGGATCGGGGTTTTCTTATTTTATCTCTTGTTCCTTTTACACAGTGAAACATTATATGATTTTACTTATCTTTCGAGACCTTAGTCCGAAGTAAGTTTTACGTTACCCAAACTCAGGCAGGACATTGGAGGCCATAGGTCGCCGGGAATGCTCTCCGCGTCTCAGTCAATAATACTGGCCACGGCCAGCCATTCTGTAGAAATATGTGACCTTAAACATCAAAAAAATTACTTTTTGTGCACAAAAACAATAGTCGAGGGCATAATACTCTATGAATATAATTAGGACTTTCCACACTGATGTCGAAATGCCACATCTTCATCTACGAAAGTTTCTCGTAATTCAACTGGAAATTAAACCAATTCAGTCTTGTTTGACAGAGCTCATGGAGAGCTCGTGAAAAATAAAACTTTCAGGTCCACAATCATGAGATAATTCCCGATATTCAATAAAACAACGTAGATATCATCTCTTTATTTATTTAATTATTTATTTATTTATTTATTTATTTATTTATTTATTTATTTATTTATATATTTATTTATTTATTTATTTATTTATTTATTTATTTATTATTGGGGACTAACGACACTTCCTACAGCCTGATTCTCCTCGCGTCTGACAGTTTTATGGGTGGAGAAAGCTGGAGTACCCGGAGAGAACCATCAAGCAGTGGCGAGCAACTGTCAAACTCCCGAACATACTAACTCCGCACAAGCATGGTTAGCATTGCTTGAACGCAAGAGCATCATCGAATTGAAGTACGCCTCAGTACACACCGCCACCATGGGCAATCGGGATTAAGTGCCTTGACCAAGCACACAACGCAGTTACCCCTAGTGAGGATCAAACCATGGACCTTTCGGTTTGAAGTCCAATGCCGTAACCACTGAGCCACCACACCCGCTATAATAAAGTCCATATCTATAAGTTGTCATTGAGTCTATGATTTATTGCTTTATTTTTCTAGCATAGAGGACCCAGCGAGAAAGGGTGGAAATACGCAATATAGAAAATGGAATCGTGTTACGAAGACTATGATGGCGATGCTGTTGGTAATACTGGCTACTGCTGTGGCATTAGCAATTGCGCTGATCGTAGTAGAATCGGAAGACAAAGGTATTTTTTGTTTATTGTTAAAATTCTTCCAGCTGTCTCGATTTACAGCATTGTGTTCAGGGTTTGCAATCGGTACTGGAACTGATACCAATGCCGGCGGTACCCGGCCTTTTTAATCGGTACCGATTCCCATCCTTCAGAACCGACGGTTACGGTACTCGTAGTTATTATATGTGAATGTGATACACAAGTAGCACACGGAATCTACACGAGCAGTAAAGTGTTACTTGAATGTTTCCGTAACGTTGAGACTTCAAAGACTAGAGTCCCGCCACCCCGTCCCCTCAGTTCCAATGTGTTCTATGTGCCTACTGGCACATAGAGCACATTGGAACTCTGGGGACGACTCGTTTGAAACGGACTATAGGATGTCGGATAGGGGAAGTCTTTATAGTCGACTTCAAATTATTACTGTGTCTTACTATTAGGGTGCCCATTGATTCCAAGTTCGAACACGGAGGTTGCAGACATTGATGAAAATTGCTGGAAACAACAAACTGAAAATATAGATTTTTAGTTTTGCAGCCTAAATAACACGTGTTTATTGATTGAACTAGACCCCCAAAATCACAGCTCACTCGTTTTTACCGATTAGAGTTTACACGAATCGACTGCGATCGACTTTTCATTTGCATTATCGGAATATTAAATGTGCCGTTCTCGGTACAGGTACCGACCCGGTTCTCAGTTCTGAACCCCAGTACGGTACTGGTACCAACAACAGTGGACCTACGGTACTTTGCAAACCCGGATTGTGTTCGTTTCAGAACTAAACCCCGTTAGTACCATTAATAACACTGGATCTTTAGTTATTGATATATGTAATTCGTCTTCCACGAATTATAAACTTTATATAAGTTTGATTGAGAGATGTTTTATGTACTGCGTTACTAACACAAAACATAGCACACTAGCGTTTATATGAATGGAGAGATAGTTTGCTTTGAAAAATAAATTTTGAAATAATATTTATTCACAGGGCATTATTAAATAACATTCCCGATTCTCATGCAAATAAAGTCACACGCAAGAACAATTAAATCGATTGCGAATTCCTTGTTCACTTGTTTACTAAAAATTTGCATTTTAACTATTAGCCTGTACATCGCGATCTGTGTTTATTACATATCCCATGTATTAAAATTCATTCAAATAAACAAATTTTAATTCAGATGTTTAAACCCAAAGGTGAAGAGTCCGTTTGTTTTGTTTGAAGCTGTACTGATCAAATCGATCGATAAAACCTTTTCGGAAACAGTCTAAATTACATTCGTTATCTTTTCTGATGTGCTTGCTGAAATTTGTATCACCGTTTCTCTTCGGCTGGTGTCCATTCACGCCTAACCATTTGGTGGCTCTTACTGTTAGTTAAAATATAAGTACAAATTTTTGCAGAATGCAAAACAGCTGGGAGAAACATTTTTAAAAAAGTTCGAAGATGTCCGAAGATTTACACAAATAAAGTTGATCAATTTAGATTTAACGAGATCTGCAGACGAGACTCCCACGGGACTGGGTTAATGTTGTGGTTGGAAATGATTGTGTGTTTTTTCATTATTATCTCATTTCTGGTTAACTAATTGTTTGGTGAACCGACTTTATTTTGCTTTGGACGTTTTCATTTCACACAACGCCACAGACGATCGATAAATGTATAACGAAATGTGGAAACTTTTCGAAGCGTAACTAATGACTCGACGGAAAAGCAACTAATAAAAACGGTACATGGAAAAAGTTCCGACTTGTACATTACCAATTGAATACAGAATCATTTATGTCAAAGTGGCGATTCCGCTAAATACAAAGGTTTAAAGTTTAATGGATGTGTAATAAATATTATTTTACCCAATGAACTTGTAACTCATTCAGACAGATAAATAAACAAAAAAAAAATGTCACATAAAATTTAAAGATTTTTTTAATTTCTTTTCAAAGGAAATGGCGATCCATTACAAGAACAACATTAATTGCCTAATCTTCGCTATAATTTCTTTGGCAAAGTACTAGAAAATAGGACTGAACGCTTGATACAAGATAAAGTATTGTTTTCCAAAACACGTACTTGGCTATTTATAGCAGCTGACATGATTATTTTGTAATGTGTACTAAGTCGTAATTTGTGCAATATATTACTGTGTAACGAATGAGTTTGGGTCCAGTTCCAGCAGAACAAAACTCAACAAGTTATTGTCAGAATTAGCTTACTGCCAGTGTTTGCTATCGGTACTTACTGATCTAACAGATATTCTAGCGGCTTACATCTCTAGATTACATAAGCATCAGAAATACAATTATATAAATAGCTTTTACTTCCTGTTTGTGGAGAAAATGAAACCTACTTTCTTCTACACCATTCCTCATTTGGTGAAAATGACGTTTTCTGAAAATTGCGCTCGCATATCTTGATTCCGACTGAATCCTATAAATACTAAAATCCAGCAAGATTTCTAGAGGTTGTTAGATGGTGCCGGGTAAAAGGCAATAATGTCTCAATTGACGGAATGAATCCGCGGGAGTAATACTCTACAATATGTATTTGAGAATTTATTTACTATTGATTGGTTAAGGTAACACATTTCAGTACAATGACGAATCATGACCGCAACATGGAGATAAAGTCAAGTTTAGACAATCATTAATACTCGTGTTGCCTGTTTAGAGGACTTCCACCCAAAGCATTGGTGACTGGGTCCTATTTTACCAAAAAGAGCCTGTTTACCACAGTAAACAAGCGCTGCTTCCCTTCTCGGTGTTCCCGCGCGGGATATTTGATAATACTTCCCGTATTGGGAGAGTTAAAGAAAAGCGACTGAGAGGTTTTAAATTGAATACACGAACTTAATTTGGAGAAGAAAATACTGCCTTGTTAACCACATCTGTAACAACGGTACAGAAACTGATTGAGGAACCGCACTTATCTTGAACTACCTGTACTCGCGTATGTAAATCCATAAATTGTGTTCAACCACGTCTGTCGCAATGTTACAACATGTCTGACCGAAGAGTTGAGCTATAAGTAACTGTACACGCTTAATCCTTTAAACCCTGGTGGTATCTTCCGTGTCAGTTCCATGGTAGAAATAGGAAGAGTCCATATTTATTATTTCGGGGTAGACCAATTAATATTTTCAACGTGCAGCCTTAGGGCTGCACGTTGAAAATATTGATTGGTCTACACCACACATTTACCTTGCAGTCACCCCATAATGACATTATGACGTAGCTTGTGACCCGGCCGGAAAAACGGCCTCTGGAGTTTAAAGGGTTAATAAAAGCCTGGAAATACGTTTTAACCATGTCTGTTGCAACACTGCAAAACATGATGGAGGAGTCTATCCATGAAAACACTGTATGCGCTTATTTTAAAGCCAAGAGTCTTCTTAGACTACAACTGCCGTAGTCAAAAAAGTCTACCAGCAGGTGGACATTTACCGAAAAACTGTGGCAAAATATATGTACAGTTATTAATTGATTATATGTATTTATTTTATTTCCTAGAAACTGGATTTACGAATTTTAATTCGAAACGCTACGTGGATTTTATTTTGGATTACATTCAGTGCAATATTACATGTGAACGTCAAGTATTCTCATCTACGGATCAACATTTTGGCCTTTGGTTTGGTTGGGGTTGCCATTGTCACAACGTTGAAAAAAAATCTATTTTCAATTGTATTTCTTTTTGTATTGTCAGGAGCATGTATTGCTGTGCTTGAACAACTTGAAACTTCACATATTGGCACAACACTCGACAGGTATCCCAGACAAAGCTTCTACGTGTCATACAACTTGAAGGTGCGTTGCTGTGAGTGGGAGATTTAGTGGAGGATCCACCTATGGTATATAGTCTAATTCGGTCGCGCATCCCCAGCCGGTAGAAAACCTTGCTAATTTTTTGGACAATTAGTAACGTATTTTTGTAATATGTCTACCAGTCTTTTATCAATTTTAGATAGCGACAGCAAAGAAGTGGTCAATCTAGATTCAGGAAAGTTTTGTATTATAAAAGAATGCATTTTAGGAGGTAAGAAATTAACTTCTCAAGTATCATACGTTACTGTCAACATATTTGGTGATTGTCAAGCAAAAGAACGCTTGATGAACCTTGAGAACTATTTTTGCGTTCTATTAATTCTTGGAAAACCGGGGAATCAGAATAAATTTATTGAACATGACATACCGCGAAAAACTTACAGTGAAGCAGGTGCTTCTGGTCAAGTGTCGTCTGCCTACTCAGGCAGACGACACTTGGCTAGAGGTACCTGTTCAGTGTTTAATTCTCCCCCAGCCCATAGATAGCCGACCCGTCACAGCCGGATTACCTTCCGGATTAGATTACAGGCAAGAAAACTCGACTCCGGGCTTTTAAGAGTTAAGCAAGGTTGCGGGTCAAGATCATTTGTTCATTGGAACCTAATTTTACTTTTTAGCATGTAGAGCTATACTGGAACTGCAACAAATTGCGTATTGATACTATTTGTTTCTATTTATTTATAATATTATGTCAGGTAATTTTTTTGTCTGTGTTTATTTGTTCAATGGCTATTATGGAAATTAAAGTCAATTTAAGCTACTGTGCCAATATAGAAATAACTAGAAATAATAAATAGAAACGGTCCATTTTTGATTTCAGGCTTCCGTTTTTGTCTGCACTATGCAGTAGTAAGTGTGGGTTTACCATGTATTTAATTATGAAATCACCATGAGCATCTAAACGATTTCGCGAGTTCTACGCAAACAGTTTTCCTAGTTACCAGTACTAGTTACTCGTGCCTAAATAGTCGAGTTGTACGCGTTACATCCTTCTGGTTACTAATCTCATCATGGAAATCCACTTTCGATAATGTTATCTCCCTTGAAATCATTTGACGTATGAGGGAAGTTCAATTAAGATGCAACTACTTGTTGAGAAAACATCTATGACATCAGAAGTAAATGAAGCCAAGTTTCCTTTTGTTACTTTTAATAAACGAAAAACAACAGACAGCTCTTAGAGCTGTCTGTTGTTTTCATTTATTAAAAGTACCAAAAGGAAACTTAGCCTTTTATGGCAAGCTAATTAGAAGTAACTAGATCATAGATAAAAATTTATTTATAATATATATCAGTATCACATCTCCCAATACTAAGTGTCCACTTTGGTTTAGGGAACGTGTTTTTTAATATGCAAGTGTTTTTTTTCCCGGACAAAAAAGAATAGCAAATCTCACCTCCTATATATTTTATATTAATGGAAAGGACGGTGTCCGTTTTATATGTCACGATACGCACACTGTTGATATAATTAACCTAAAAAAGTTACAGATTGTCAAAAGATGGTGAAAACGAAGTTTTCATATTTTTATATGGGACTTGACCACATAATCAGAGTCAAACATCCTAATTTATAGGGGAAAAAATTGTAAAAGGCCAGCTTTCTTTATTTTTATACATCTGTGCGGGAAGGTGCCTGGAGTTTGTGAAATGATGAGCACATCGATAACAAATTCGCCAATATTTCGAAATTTCAATCTGATCATGAAATTCACATGCCCTTGGTGTAAAATTTATTGACAGATTCAGAAACTTAAGGGGAGCTAACTTTCCTGTAAATTTCTTCGAATGATGAAAATTGTCAGTCGTGTGGCCTGTTGCTCAAAAACTGTAGGGTGAATGGACGTCCGGTGATGGTATCAATCACAGTATTATGCCTGTATTGGACTCTATTGCAGTTAATTCGTTTCTCATCCTGTTTGGATTTGGATACTCAGTACGGCCCAGCGAAGTTTCGAAATTCGATTCGATTTCGAATCTTAAGTTGATATTCGGTTCGATTCCAAATCGGCTGTCCGAAGCGATTTTCTTCGAATCTTTTCACTGGAATTTCTCTTGGTATAGGTCATCTTAGTCGTCTCACAAAGCATATCGTCCACTGAGTTCCAATGTGTTCTATGTGCCAGTAGGCTGCCAGTAGACACATAGAACACATTGGAACTCAGGGGACGACACAGCGATGAAAGACATTGTAAATAAATAATGTTGAAAATAAAGACTGAATGTAATTTCCGCTATATTAACATAAAAAGCATCTTTACTGAAATTTACTCATGCCACCAACCATGCTAGTTACAGTTTCACTAGTCACCACCACTGCTGAAAGCAAATTTGAAGTTGCCAAGCAATATCGACGATGGGCTCACGGTTGCTAGCTGCTAACCCCGTGCAGTGTCCAGTGTAGGATTCTCGCACCCGTTTCTGTTTCTGAACGAAAATTCTTATTGGGTCATATTCCAACTACATCACCAAGGCATGCCTTCGACGAAGGCATGCCTTGATATGTAGTTGGAATATTTTATGAGTCGAAACTTCAAAACGTCCGTATTCGATTCCGGGTTCGGTTCGATTCGATTTCGAACAACAGACTCGATTATATTCGATATTCGATTCGAATCGAAAATATGTGATTCGCAGGACCCTAGTACTCAGAAAACGTAACGCACCATCTACATTACATATACCATTGCAACTAACGAACAAATAATAAACACGTAATTGACACCAAATATAATTAAGTAACGGGCATCTTAACAGATAGAAAAATCAATTTAAAAGTTGACTTTCGAAAATTCTTCAGGAATAAAATCAAAAAGCATACTAAATACTGTTTCTCTCTACTTTGTAGCCAGTCAGGTAATTGAGGGAATGAATCCCGAAATTAACCCATGTGGTGATTTTTACCAGTTCGCTTGTGGAGGGTGGCTGCAAAAACACAGTATTCCCACTGACGCGTCTGTTTATTCAACATTTACAAAAAATCAGAGAGATCTTCAAGAACATCTGAGAGGTCAGTTACTTTCACTTACGTTCCTTTAGATAAATTACAACTTATTCATGTTCTGATTAGTTTCCATGGGTGTAGCTCGCTGACAAAGATATGGTTTCTAAGCACATGTCTTATTCAATATGTTGTAGAAATGCGACAAACTGATACTGAAATTTATTCATCTTGTTGATATCAAAATTATAGTATTACTTCGAATTTCAATGAATACGTGCCTGAATGTGAAGCAAAACCAATTCGGGGGAATTTTCCCACGCCCTTGGATTATTAACCGCAGTAGGTAAAACCCACAGCGGACAACTCCCTCTGCTTCAAGTTCGGTGTTATCCTAAAGAATGACCGCCACGAATATTGACTATGCGTCATTTTAACAATAATTGGGAATTAGGCCCAAAAAAATTAAAAATCTGTTTCTCGAGCCCTCCCTCATGGCCCTTTTGGCTGACGCATGCTCTCTCTTTAGAAGCAATGCAAACTTAAAAAAATAAAAATTAAATTGTTTATGTATGATACTTTAACCAATTTAATAAAATTGATAAATTTGTCCCTTGACTGCAACAAGGCTTTGCAATGCTTTAGCATTGCAAAGCCTTCTTGCAGCCAAGGGACGAAATATACTGCCATCAATGTTATTCTATAGATTATGAGTCTAAGAACATAAAAAACAAGAAATTAACTTTTGATGGCAAATAAATTTATTTATTTATTGGTGTTTTAAGGTCATATACTTATACACAATGGCTAATCATGACCGTGACAGTTTTACGGGTGGAGGAAGCCGGAGTACCCGGAGAGAACCACCGAGCAACGACGAGCAGCTGCCAGCTCCCCAACATCGTAACTCCGCACTGCAGCACAGGCAGGGTTAGATTGGTTGAAGACATGCGTACCATCGACGTGCAGTATGCCTTAGTACACGGCGTCATCGTTTCCTCATGTGGACAATCGGGGTTAAGTGCCTTGCCCATGAACACAACGCGGGAGTCCGAATTGATCGCTCAGACGGTCACCCATCCGTTGATTAACCGGGCTCAACGTTGCTTAACTTCGGTGATCTGACGAGAACCGGTTACCGCAACGCCACCGCGCCCCCTGGCAAAGAAATAATTACAAAAAAGTAAAATAAAAAACCGCTCACCCACATGCAATTTTACAAAAAAGGGACTGAGAAACAGAAGATCTACTTTGTGGAGCTTATTGTTTATTAGATACGATTTTCTTTCCAATAATTTCCCATTATCGAGCTCCGCTAATATGACTTCAAACTCGACTGATGTGATGGCTATCTGCAGATATGAACCACGATAGAGTTGTCTTCCATGATGCGTTACTGAGCGCAGCCATTTTGTTTACAACGACGTCGTTCACCGTTATTCGTCGAAAGCAATCAGTCAGTAAAACTGGCATCATCTGGCAAAATGGACGGACGGACGGACGGACGGACGGACGGACGGACGGACGGACGGACGGACGGACGGACGGACGGACGGGATGTTACCTCGGGCAGATATCTCGATCAATATGAAACCAATCAAGTAGTGACATCTAAATATCTTATCAGAATGTTTAAACAATGTCCACTTAGGGCTCTAATTCGGACCTTCAAGAATTGATCTGAGGGAGTTTTTTTTCCTTGCGTTTCTACTGCAACATCGGTGCTTGTCTACTTTTAAAATTATTTCACACTTTTTCCCATTAAAACAAGAATTTATGGTAACACTGGGTGCTGATTTGGTTAATACACATGGTCGCGGATATTCGACCAGATAATGGTATCTGGCCTCGACCTCGACCATTAGGTGCTACACGTACTGGCAGTGATGGTAATTTGAACCTGTTACAGGCTGTGATTCAACAAGAATTCTACAAATCGGTACAAAGAGTTGGTTATAAATTCGTTCTATGGATTTTCAAGCCTATCGCATTAAATTAATTCTGAACCTCCAACCTTCAAATGCAAAATAGTTTCAACCACTTGCTTCAATGAGATCTTATTCTGAACGTCACAATCAGGTTTCATAAGGAAAAGTTTTTTTTTCTTTTAAATCACAAGTGGTGTCCAAGGTGTTGTGTCAAGCACTAGTGATGTTCGAGTTTTACAAAAAGGATAGCACAGTGCTGCACGAACTTATTCAATTCAAATGACTGTCCTGAATGTCCAGTTGCTTTCGGGGTGCACGCTGGAGTCTGAAAGTTTAATTAATCAAGAATTTTTGTCTCAGTTGCTGAGAACAAAACACCCGAGAGTTGGCACCAGAGTGAGGCAAGGGTGTGGGGGGGGGGGGGGGGGGCTACAGTCCCATCCTCCCACTCCCCGTCGGAGAGATCGGCCAAATTTGTCGCGGTGAGAAAATTACGCAAGCACCATAAACATCGTTATAATACTCCTGAAGCCCGATACACGTGCATAATAGGAATAACCTGCTGGGCATATAATGGTCGTTGCATTGTGTGAGTTCTATTTAACGCTTTACCCAACGAATCGCCCGCATCCGCCAGCGTGATATGCAAATTCAGCAGTTGAAAAAATATTATTTTTTAAAAAAATTCAACAAAACCATATCATGTGACCCCTCGTTGGAACGAGCTCGTTCCAACGAGGGGTCACATGATATGGTTTTGTTAATTTTTTTTTTAAATTTGAAAAAATGGTATTTAAAATAATAAATTTTGATATCGTCTGCGTTGGGTAAAGGGTGAAGTCCGATACCAAAAACTTTCCATCTAGTCTCTGTTCTGAGTTATATCGTACTTAGTAAATTTGTGGCTTGTCAAACAGGTGTCATGGTGAATTTGTTATTGGGGCCTAATTACGCTTTCAACAGCTAGGATCAAATGGTGTAGGACATTTTTACGATAGAGAAAGACGAAGAGTCGGAGAGAACCACCAAACAGCCGAAAGATAGTGTCAGACAAATCCGGCACAGGTAGGATCTGGATCGAACCTACTTGCTTTCGACAAGAAGTCCATAACAAATCACCCTTCGCGTCCCCGATGTCACGACCTGAGATTATCTGGTCGAAAAAACATTCATACCAATTGCACTGCAAATGATTGCATTCAAATTTCAAAACAAATGACAAAACAGGTATGTGTACTTCAATTCACTGCTGATAAAAATCACATAAAAATGTTTGATAAAAACAGTTTTAGTTTGTGAGGAACAAGACACTATTTTTATGCTCTATAAGAAATCTGTCCTTGTAGGACTTTTAGAGGCACCGATTGAAGATGGTGATGTCGAAGCGGTCAAGAAAACAAAACGCCTCTACAAATCATGTGTTGATGAAGGTATGTTGAATAGAATAAATAAATGTCCGCACAATCACTTTCACTCTGACAAGTTTTTACTCTTGCATCTATCTGTGAGATAATTTTTATACTATCAGTCAAGAAATATCCAGTTAGGTATTGAAGGTGAATGAATCTGCAGTTATTAGAAATGTCACCTGTGTGTCTCCTGGGCCAGATCCCGTGATCCACAAAACGGATGAGAAGTGTTTCATTTTATGACAACTCTTTCAACCCTTACGCCCGTAATGGTACCCTCTTATATACTATTGTCACCAGGAAAATGGACGTGTCTATTTTTTATTTCCAGGAAGGTTTATAATAAGTTAATCCTACAGCCGCATGGGGCTGTAGATTAAATTGTTGCTAATCCCCCTCCCAATTTAATATTTACTTTGTTGCATGCTCGTAGACGGAGAACTTTGTCTGCTTTAGAAGTTCTGCGATGGAATTACTCAGGCCAAAACGTGTGGCCAAGTTATCGAATGCAAAACTTTATGTTATTCAGGTTTCATATGTCTTAGGTTGATCCGATGACGCAGGCTTAAGAAGTTTGGGGTCTACTTTAGAAATTTACAATTAGTGCCAGTTGTTTAAAGTGGTCATGTAATCACGTTCTATTTATTGTCAATACCACTTAAAAGTAAATGAAAAATAACTGCATAAACATATCTGTCCGCTTTTTGATAATTCTGGGCCTTAACAGTGCGTCTTGGAGAGCTCTCAGCAAACTGCTTTCCGTGAGGCAATGTCCGGTTCTGTATCATCTACAGAAAGAATAAAACAGAGAGAACTGTTCACAGTTACGGCGTAGTTGGCAAAACAGCTGCGAGAGAATTTATCCCGATCGCGAACCAGTCTACGTTTAATAGTTACTACGGGATTTTTTATGTGTCATGTAATGACTCATCCAATACGACATCAGAAATACAGTGACTACTATAATATAGAACAGTATTTTAACCCTTTACCCAACGTAACGGTCAAAACCGGCCAGCACTATTCTCATAAATCACCAATTAATTTTCATTATTTTTTTATTTTTTGTCTCAAAAACATAGGTTATGACCCCTCGTTGGAACGAGCTCGTTCCAATGAGGCGTCATAACCTATGTTTTTGCGAGAAAAAATGAAAAGAAATAGTTATTCAAGAATTTCTTTTGCAAGTGTCGTCTGCTTTTCATGTTAGGTAAAGGGTTAAAAGGAGTAGGTATAATACGTCTGTATTAAGTCTTTCTTGTTAATGTTCACTGCTTTCTAAACGTTGGAGAGCATTCTAATGGTATCCAACCACGGCGCCCTGTGTGGTACTGTTATATGTAATACTGGACACCTTTCGCATAATGAACTCTGACGGATAAGAATTATGACTGGCCAATAGTAGTCGTAAATTCGTTGGACGTTCAATAACCTTTTCTCTGCCCAAATTCAAATCGTACAATCATATATTTTTTTCTCACGAACGTTGAAACTTTCGCCTATGCGAAAATATTTAGTACTGTTATACATTGATGCAATAAAGGACCACGTGTTTTGATGTGTGATCACTGATGATCTGAGAGGAAAGCAAACACAAAATAATTTTCTCCAAGTACTGGAAAATTCATATCTTTCTTCTAACACTGATGATGAAAACTGAGGTACTATATCCATTATAAATCTTCTACAATACTGTTAACCCCGTCTTTTGAGATTTTCATACAGTTAAAACTAGAAGGTCTGCCATTAAATGCGCACAAATAGCACTTCGATCTGCGCGTTAATCTACGCGTTATGACCATAGTAAGGCCATCAAATTCGGTACATATGGTCTGTGCACAAGCACTGTTTCAGCCAATGGACCTCCGGGTAACCCGGAGGTCCATTGGCAGAAACATTGCATGTGTTTGCTATGAGTAACCAGGAGAACCTGCCGTGATTTGGATGCCATTCGATATGGCAATTGCGCGCAATTCCTCCGCACAATCAAACCGAGCTCTGTCAAACTCGGTATATTTGGTTAAATATCAAACTGCATTATGGGGAACGTTTGCTGCTGAAAACTGTGCCATTTTGAAAATAGAGTACAAAGGGTTAAAAGTGGTGCGTTATTTGGCAGAATGAGGACACAAATGACGAAGATGCTTTGAAGCTTTCATTTGCAGCATTTTACTGAAAAAATGGTTCAAACGCAGGTACCTTATTCTCTCGTCAGCGTATAGACGTAAACGGGCAGCCAAATATTCCTTTTTTCTTTTGTCGGAGTTGAAAGAAAATAGCATAATATCATTGCTGGTCCAATCCGAATATATGTTCTAGATCTGCAATACGATTATAATCAAAATATATAACTTGGATAGAAATTGGCACTTACTTATTTACTTGTGTTTAAGGTTAAATTAAGCACGTTTGCCTCTGTCATGACCTAACCTCGAGTATCAAATCAAATTAAGTCAAGCAAATCGTTTATACACACATGTATGTTGCTCACTCCCCTCCCACTCTGGATGGACTTGTTCGCCCAGCGGCAAAAGAGCTCGACTTGAATGGGCGGATAGCATAACTTGATTTTTCTCTGAAGGGATAAGTCATACTGGACATTCATGCAAGATTTCATTTCGATCGGGCCTCTATCAGTTGAATTGTGAACTTGTATAGTAAAAAATGTATATTTCGCAACGGAAAAAGGCAAAACTCACAAGTGGAATGTGTGTGGACAGCATGTGTCTGAAAAGGCATGTGATACTGGACAACCATATAAGATTTCATCAAGACTGGACTGCTATCAGCTGAGTTATGAATTCGTACGGACAAAATATGTCTATTTCCCAACTGATAAAACTAAGATGGCTGACTTATTTGCATAATTTATGCACGAGAGAAAAAACAGTATACTGTGTTATGTATATCGTCGGCTAAGGGCTAGAATGTCCTATGTCCCATTGGGGATACAGGACATTTAGCACTCATGCGACGAATTATTGTGCATGTTATTTCTAAACCAAAAATAATAAAAATCCGAATCACCATTTGAGAGTGCTCGCTTGAAAAGTATAACTGCTATTTTTAGAACAAATGGTTTGTGGTGGTAGCCATTTTTATGGCTGTCAAAACCCAAAATGTTATATCCACTTCCTCTTGTCAATAAACACCAGTGAGTTATTTATTTATTTATTTATTTATTTATTTATTTATTTATTTATTTATTTGCATAATTCATTTATTTATTTATTAATTTATTATTTATTTATTGGTGTTTAAGGTCACATATCCTGCACAATGGCCAATCAAGACCACGACAGTTTTACGGATGGAGGAAGCCGGAGAAACTGGAGAGAACCATCGAACAACGGCGAGCAACTGTCAGCTTCCCAACATAACACAGGCAGGATTAGCATTGGTTGAAGACAGGTGCACCATCGAAGTGCACTGCGCATTTGTACACAACCCACTGTGCCCCCCACGAGGGTAATTGAGGTGGTGCGTTTTGCCCAAGAACACAACGCAGTTGTCGCAGGTGGGATTCCAACCGAGGACCTCTCGGCTTGCAGCCTGTACCTCTACTTACTGAGCCACCCCGCCCCCACCATTGAGTTAGGTTTCATAACAACTGACCTTGAATTAACTGAGTTTTGTTGCTTTGGGTTATTAATGTTTTTGTTTACAGACGGGATACTTCTTTGCGTTGGCGTATAATTGTGAACAAAATCTCCACCAGGGAAGTTGTATTTGATATCTCAAGTGCTGTTTCTTTCAGAACCATTTGCAGTTATCTGCTAACAAGATTTGTAAGACACAGGATTAACAATTTAGCTGCAAAATTTCGCCACCTACCAGATGATTATTACAAGGTATGATTTACAAAGAGGATCCCCCATCAGAACAAAGTTAATATGTAAATTTCTGAAGTCGGTTCCATAAACTGGGTCTGGAGCGTGCCAAAGACTCGACTCTGACCTCATTTACTGGACGCATTTAATAAATTTCAAACTTCAATATAAACTAGAGACGTGTTGTTGAAAACTCCATTAATATTTAAATTTACTAAACTAGGTCCCTACATTAAGTCTGGGCAACACTAAAGGCCCGGCCCTGACCTAATTTACTGTACGCGTTTCATAAACTTCGATATCAACTCGTAGACGAGTTGTTAAAAAATTCATTGATCACTTGATCAAAAACCTGAAAATAGATACTTAACCCTTTGAACGCTGGTGGTATCTTCATATCAGTTCAATGACAGCAATCGGGAGAGTCCATATTGATTATTTGGGGGGAGACCAATTAATATTTCAACGTGCAGCCTTCGGGCTGCACGTTGAAAATATTGATCAGTCTACTCCACGCATTCACTAAGCAGCTATCATAATTAATGCAGTTATGACGCATCATGTTCTTGGGTCGGAAAGGCGGCTTCTCGGGGTCAAAAGGTTAAACTGGTTGAGAAATGCAAGCCCTCGAATTTCTGTGTCTACAGCAGTGCTTTGTTTGAGGAGAGACCCTTTATTTTTTTCTGGTATTGAAGGTCACATTTATGGCTATATCATTCCCGCAACACACTGTAAGGCACAGTTCAGTCAACGTGTATACCGATGCTGCCCACTTGAGAGAACTTCCACCCTAGAACCTGGTAACCGGTTCCTGTCTCAACAGTAATGCAGAACGTGTTCACCATAGTAAGCATGCATTCACTGTTCTTCTATCCGGGGTCGCATTGGTAGTCAACTCAATGAAATAGTCCCCAATGACTAAGATATTTTCAGTATTGAATAATAAAAATAAAATTTCATTGCAGAAATCGATTCCAGGTTTTTATGTTTCGTACAAGAAGGTGATTGCTATACCTCAAATCATAAAACTGGTGGTATGAAAATGGTCAAATCATATGGTAAAACGGCAAAATGTTCCCCATTGCCTAGACGTGTTTAAAGAAACATTTGCGTGCAAAATATGTGAACGCTATTCATTCCAGACGTTCGAATAAAAAACCCTGAGTATTCTATTACATGTCGCCTCTGAATTAGTAAGTCATCCCTCGCGAGAAATGGTGGAATGGCTGTTACAGAAAATGACTGTTGCGTTAGCTGAAAAGATTTGAAAATTCTGCTTACAGTATTTATTTATCGTGTTTAAGGTCACATATTTCTGCAAAATGGCTAACCATTACCACAACATGGAGATAGTCAATCGTTTATATCCATGTTGCCCATTTTAGAGGACTTCCACCCCAAGCATTGGTGACTGGGTCCTATTTTAGCAGTAAAACAGAGCTTGTTTACCATAGTAAACAAACACTGCTTCACTTCCCGGTTTTCCCACGGGGACCTGACAGTATCTACCTCATATGATTGTATTGGGAACGAACATCTTCACCTCAGTAACAAAGGCGAGATAACGACCGAGTGGCCTTAGTTGGGACTACTTATCGAATGTTTGTGGTCTTCAAGGCGCACAACTGTCAGCTTCGCTGCATCAAGAATGGTTGAGTCTCTATGCTGTGATTACGCAATCGGACATAAAATTTTGACCAGATCGCGACAAAGTCGCGATCTGTTCAAAATTCTATGTCCTCATTTCTTCCTACGACACCATAGAACCTCACTTGTCGAAAACGACATGTGAGAACATTGAATCTCCAATGCTAATTCAATTCGTAATTTCTCATGTAGTCTTGATTTCACAGTCCAATGTTTATGAACTCTTAACACACAAGTGTAAGTGTGCCATGATCTGTTCAAGATCACCGTATTACACATTTTAATTCTTTACACCTCGTCACCTGATTATATTATAGCGTCATCTCCACTGTCAGTCTCTCAGGTCACAATACTAATTTTCTTCGGAATATGACGCTGCTTTGAGCTGTTTGTTTACCCACTTTTAGTGAATATCGTTGATACACACTTATGTCCCTTTACTCACAAAGATATACACAAAGATAT
Organism: Pictodentalium vernedei; assembly: GCA_031216915.1. NCBI lineage: Eukaryota > Metazoa > Mollusca > Scaphopoda > Dentaliida > Dentaliidae > Pictodentalium > Pictodentalium vernedei. The sequence continues at coordinate 57,849,541 of CM062290.1, read as the reverse complement.
ACATGTATTTTTCGTGCTCCAGTTATATTTATTTATTTATTTATTGATGTTTAAGGTCACATATTTATGCACAATGGCTAATCATGACTGTGACAGTTTTACGGGTGGAGGAAGCCGGAGTACCCGGAGAGAACCACCGAGCAACGACGAGCAGCTGCCAGCTCCCCAACATCGTAACTCCGCACTGCAGCACAGGCAGGGTTAGATTGGTTGAAGACATGCGCACCATCGACGTGCAGTACGCCTTAGTACACGGCGTCATCGTGCCCCCACGCGGGCAATGGGGATGAAGTGTCTTGCCCAAGGACACAACGCGGTTGCCGCAGGTGGGATTCGAACCGAGGACCTCTCGGCTTGCAGCCTGCACCTCTACCGACTGAGCTACCGCGCTCCCTCGTGCTCCAGTTAGAGATATTCCAATCATAAGTATTTAATTCTCCTTGAAAACATTGAGATATTACCACATTTAGTGGAACTATGTGGCGTAATCATAAAATTACTGGTATTCATTCACACAATGGTAATAACAGCGAAAATTCGGTCAAAGAAAATCTCGATTGAGCAGCGCCATTTCTAGTGTTAATAAAAGAAAATGAAAGTTTTGTAGTTTTTAGATTCAGTCGACTGGAATAAATCAGGAGGTCGGAAAAGCGAACTGTAGGTTCGATTTTCAGACCAACTGAAATATTCTAGACGAGTACATCTAAACATAGGCGATTGACTATTTAAAGGCTAGACTGGTTTCAGGCCATAACGGCATCGAATTCCTTACAGAATTAGACTGGTGGCCTGATAGCTTCCCCATCTTGTCCTGAGCTATACGAGAGCACGGTGGCTCCTTGGTTAGAGTGTTGGGCTTTAGATCGAATGGTTGACGTTTCGAACCTGCGTTGTTTCCATGGGCAAAACACTTCATTCCGATTTCTTATATGGGGGCGCCTTGGATAAGGGGAGGGGCATGATGGCGGTACACTTGCCTCCAAATGATGTTAACCCTGTTTGTATAGGTGTAGTAAGTTAGAGAGATCGACAGTTCTTCGTCTGTGTCCAGTGGTGCTATACGGGTACCCCGGCTTCCCTCACCTGCCCGATAGGATTTTTTCATTGGTTTTTAAGGTCACGTTCAGCGCCCATGGTTATCTCATGACCGCAATATAAGTACGAAGTCAAGTTTAACGAATCAAGATTGCTGTCCAGTTTAGGGGACTTTCACCTCAGACGTTAGTTCCGGCTCCTATTGTACAGTATTTATTTATTTATTAGTGTTTAAGGTCACATACTTATGCACAATGGCTAATCGTGACCGTGACAGTTTTACGGGTGGAGGAAGCCGGAGTACCCGGAGAAAACCACCGAGCAACGGCGAGCAGCTGTCAGCTCTCCAACATCGTAACTCTGAACTCTGCACCGCGGCACAGGCAGGGTTAGATTGGTTGAAGACATGCGCACCATCGACGTGCAGTACGCATTAGTACACAGCGTCATCGTGCCCCAATGTAGGCAATCGGGGTTAAGTGCCTTGCCCAAGGACACAACGCGGTAGCGCGAACCAGTCGCTGAAATGGTCGCCAATTCAACTACTAACCGCGCTCGACGTTGCTTAACTTCGGTGATCTGACGAGAACCGGTTACAGCGACGCCACCGCCCCCCCCCCCCCCCACACCCTATTTTACAGTGAAGCAGAAGCTCTTTGCCACACTTCGCACTGCTCGACTTCCCGTGGTTGTCACAGGAGGCCCGACACGATATGACCCCGGTTGCTGCATGAGTCGTCAAGAGGCAACAAACGCACCAAGTTGTATAACTACCACAGAAATTTCTCAGCATGCGCATATTCTAACTCTAATGAGTACAATATATAAATATGCAGAACTGTGATTACAAAAGCGGTTCAGAAATTCGACCAGATCACGACCCAGTCGAGATTTGGTCGAATTTTCCTGCCTCTATTCAGGCCTCAACAAAACAGAATCGTAGCCATGGAAAAGAAAAGTGAGAATTGTGCATCTCAGAAGCTTTTTCGTTTGTTTTTCATGTCTGCTTGTTTATTGACAGTTAACGCCAATTAACGAAAGGCAGACGACAGTTGCAAAAAAAGTCTTGAATAACTATCTTTCATTTTTTGCGTCAAAAATATAGCTTGTGACCCCTCATTAGATCGAGTTCAATAAGCCTGTTCCAAAGAGGGATCATAGGCTATGTTTTTGAGACAAAAATGAAAATGTAATGAAATTTGTTGATTTTTGTGAATAGCCGGTTTTGGCCATTACGTTGGGTAAAAAGTTAACAGCCAGAGTCATATCGTATCGGACAGTTTTACAGGTGGAGGAAGCCGGAGTACCCTAAAAGAACCACCGAGCAACTGCAAGCGACTTTTGGACTTTAATTTATTTATTTATTGTGGATTAACGGCACTTTCGACAGCCAGGGACTCCTCGTGTCGGACAGTTTTACGGATGGAGGAAGCCGGAGAGAACCACCTGGAAACGGCGAGCAACTGTAAGGCCCCAAACATCCTAACTCCACATAAGCAGGGTTAGCATTGGTTGAAGACAAGTGTACCATCGACGTGCAGTACGCCTTAGTACACAACGCCACCGTGCCACCACGTGGGCAATGGGGGTGAAGTGTATTGCCCAAGAACACAACGCGGTTGCCGCAGGTGGGAGTCGAAACGAGGACCTCTCGGCTTGCAGCCTGCCCCTCTACCTGCACCGCGCCCCCACTTTAACTTGTTATCACGCCACGAGCAAGACATAGCATCAGTTGTTCTCAATTGTAGAGGTGTTTCTTTCGCCAGAGCACAACGCCAACGTGCTCTCACATTGGCAATTGGTATGAAATGACGTGTCTTAATCGAGGACACAACAGAGCTGACGCAGGTTAGGACTGAACACTGGACTTTTCCACCAAGGAGCCGCCGCGATACCTTTGTTTTTCGTGATTCAACTTGATTTTGCAATTTGTTATTTATTACATATCTGCTCAACCGTTTGACTGACAATTTTCGTCATTGGAAGAGATTTATAGGAAAGTTAGCTCCCCTTAACTTTATAAAGTTGTCAGTAAATGTAACGTTTAGGGTATGGGTATCATGGAACTAAATATTTTTCCATAAGCGACCATTATAACGTCCAGGCGGAAACAAATATGATCGCATTACTTTAATTTTGGCATTCAAATATCTCTGTCAAGTATAGCCCTTCAGACAACTTTTTCTGACCTGAAAACAAGGGGCCATGCAACAAATAGGAGAGAAACACTGACAGGAAGGGAATTACCGGTTACGTGCACATATTTCTCAGGGAATTCCCGACAGAAATACACCAACAGTCAATTGTATTTTGTAGGTCCAATAATTATGTCATAAAATCACCCTCTTTATTTATCTGGAATATTCAACAATAATGCAAGATGCCAGTAGAATGCTTCAAATGTTTATTGAAACAACATATTTTCCCAAGGCTGTTTATTTTTGGAGATTGCAACATTTCAAGGCGGGTAACTCTAATTCAAATATTTAGTTCAGTGATACCTACGAGAATTTCATATAAAAATTGAAAATTCCAAAAGTTGGCGAATTTGTATAATGGATGTGCGCATCATTTCACAATCTTCAGACATTTTCTTTCAGAGTAGTATAAAAATACAGAAGCTGACTTTTTACATTTTTTTCCCAAATCAAACGTTCGACTATTATTTTCTATTTAAACCCATTTTAAAATAAGAAAACGCTATTTTCACCATCGTTTGATGTTCTGTAACTTTTCAGTGTAAGCATCATTACATATAATACAGTCACTATTCTTTCTATCAAGATAATAGTCTACGGGGTAAGATTTGTTAAAAATATTTCCTGGGAAGAATAAAAACTTGCAAATTACTGTAAAAACACATTCGTTAAATAAAGAACTAAAGTGGGCGGTTTCTTAGTTGATTTTAATTGGCTCGTATAAATAGCCAAGTTTCCTTTTGTTACTTATAAAAACTAAAACAACAGATAGCTCCTAGAACTGCCTGTTTTCGTTTATTTATAAGGTGCGCATAACAGAACTTCGCTTTATTTTCTGTTGGTATCATAGGTGTTGTCTTAACAATTACATGCTTCTTAATTGAACGTTCCTCAGTTGTGGCCCAGTTGTATTTTGTTCAGCCGATCAAATTGTCTAGTTTTGAAATTGACCAATGAAATTGACGGAAGGCTTTATTTATCACTAATTAATATGAAAACAAAATATCAAATGTTTTAAAGTGAACAAAACGGACGAGTCATATGATAAATATATATATACGTATAAATGTTTACCCTTTTCAGGTGGACGACTATACCTGGAGTTGTGAACGCTTTTTACAGTGTTTCAAGAAACACGATACGTATGAATCAATCTCGAGTTTGTGACTATACTGCTGACATTACGACAGCACCATGTTGTGACCACAATGGATAATACACTTTTATTCGTACACATGCAACTGGTCGGGTGCATGGCAGGAGGTGACCTGTCCCACTATAAGCCAAACCCGTCAGTAAATTGAAAAACAAGTAAATTTTCAATATTCCTGTCTTGATAATTCAAAGCCTTGACATCATTTCTCGGTAGCTGTCTATGAGAACTTCCCAAGATATGATACCAAGACTTGGAAATATCAACGAAGGAAACATGTAACACATTGTCTTGTTGTATCCCAGAACTTATTTAAGTGAGTATTGTAGCTCTACTACGAAATTTCCAAAATGCATTCTCACTATATGTTTCGTTTCTATTTATACCATGTTCGCCTATGTTACTACCCGTGAAAAGCCTGTATGTTACATTTTAGCTTTTATACCCCACTACTGATGTAAAGCGTTTTCTGGGGTTCAGCAAAATTTACACCTACGGTTGGAAGGTCATCCATGACGTGACATGACGTAATTTGCCAGCTTCGATACATTCACACTTCGCGATGTTTCATTCAAACATACGACGTTTTGCTGTAATATCTACTACGTGCATTGACTTATTGAGTTTAAAATACCTACAACTAAATACTTGAAATAAAATTTAAGAATTGTTAATAATAAGTTGATTGAAAAAGCAAGGTAAATTCAATCAACTTTTGCGATGTATCAAGCTGTCAATCAAGCATTCACATGCAGCCGGTAGTCCTGCCCACCGGCGCAGATGTAAACAAAACAAGCCGTGCGTGTGTTTGCAATAGAAAGAGGCGTTTCTTCACCATCTTAGTGACAAAGTCGATTATTTATTAAGAGCATGGTATAAATAAAACAAATAGGTAGCAGGGTCAGGGTTTTAACAACTCGGCAAACCGAGTGATTAAAACCCTTATCCTACTCGTGGTTTAAATCTGATTACCGACCCTTGTACCTATTTATTCTATATTCTTTATTACTACTCTTTTTCGATGTATTATCACCACCATCCTCTGGCTAAACTTCCCTGCTCTCAATCTTCTAAAAATCAACATCTCTTTGACACAAAATGACAACAACCCTCTACATAAACTGAAAGACCGAACTGAAAAACGAAACACCCGCTTGTGTTTGATTTTATTTATTTTTTTTTTTTTTGTTATGGTGAAAAATTTAAAGAATCTCATTTGGTTATAACTTTGAAGAAAATTTTTCTAATATATCTGCGTGTTTTTGTTTTGTTTTTGTTATTTTTGCTATTTTTTTTTTGTTTTTTTTTTTTTGTTTTTTTGAAGGTGGGTGCATGTAGTGGTGGTTATTCCTTTAAAATAGATAACATCAAATTGTGGAGTTGAAACTGTCGGTTTCGCGTTTTCAACATTTAGAAACGGAAGGACATTTTCTCCCGATGCAGTTACAGATATGATATCATTTTTGGTCGACACGCTTTCGGCCAACGAAACTGAGAACTTTTGAAAACACGAATGGGAGTATGACGCAGTGCACTGCTTTCATTCCCGTCGCCACAGAGGCGTTGCAATACTAAGGATATATTTAGTTATGAAATTGAAAATCAGACTCTGGACACAAGAGGAGAAAATACCATAATTACATAAAACAGAACGATAAAAGCACAGAAAGGAGAGTGAAAAATAAGTTGAAAGAATTATACAGGGAATTGGGTAATGGAAATGATGAAGTAAAACAAAAATTAATATTGAACATTTTACTTCGTAACTTGAAATTTTTTTTCAAAAGAAAATTCAATGCTTGATTATACGTGCGAAATATGGGTTTTAAGACGGAAGCCAAAAATACTTATGTAATTTGTAAAAACGACAATATACAGAGAAACCTATACCGAAATTGATACGAAATGACGGAACTGAATGCACGAATATAAAAGACATTATTGAAGAAAAGAAAAGGTTTTATGATATTCACAGTCCTCAAAACCAAAATGATCCCTTTTATTATTCTAAATCGAATTGCCACTGCATGTGCATCATACGTGTGTCTCGGGTGAGATAGCAGGGGGAGACAGATGTATCCCACCCCACCCACGTGACGTTTCGGAATGCAGTGTGATCAAAGTTCGATGCTCTAAAACTCTTCAACCCTCAAGCTGCCACCGTTTCTAATCGATTTCGTGGTATATACCTTTGGTATATACATAACTTGTGCATGCTCTTTCCGATGGTGCCGTCAGTTTCTCAAAACAACGAATACAAAATGAGTTGATTGAATCAGCACGTGACTTCCGATTACCTCTGGCTAACGTAATCGCTGCATGGTGGGAGGAGAAAAATCATCCTCGATAAGTCTGAAGGTGGGAATGGGGAAATCTCACCCTCGGGGCAAGATATTTGAACCAGACCCTCAGCAAGCCTCGGGTCTGGTTCAAATATCTTGCCCCTCGGGTGAGATTTCCCCATCCCACCTCCAGACTCATCGGGGATCATAATATTCTCATGGCGCTTTAACCTTTCAGCAATGTTGTCATGTCTTACAACATGTCAAAAAACAAATCACTCAGTTCATAGGCTATACCTCTGATTTTAATGAGTCTTTTAGAAACACCTGGGTTATTTTCTGCTCAAGTTCTAAATTTTGGGTATGACATTTGATGCTGCTCATTTCCAGAGACAGATGTGTTATCATCTGCGTCCCATAGGAAGGAAAATCAAAATTATGCATCAAAAACTGGGGGCCGAATTCATTAGTGAACGTTGCGTTTAAAAATGGTTCAGCAGCAATTTCTAAGTGCCCGAAAGCACTTCTTCTCAAAACATATCAGAAACTCCGTTGAGATTCTTAAAGGTAGATTTGTAGGCGAATGTACAGGATTGATAACCGAATTAATTGAAAAATGCGAAGAAATTGATACCTCAGGGCTACTGGTTCTAATTAACCTTGAAGAAGCATTCGACATTCATCCAAGGCACATTAGGATTCCTCAGTTTTGGAGAATCAAAAATTTTATGGTTTCGAGCCTTCTGTTCTGATATGTTTAGTTGTATTCATGACAACAGTCATTGTTAAGACTTGCTTACAAATACAACATGGTGTCCGACAAGGGGACGCCTGTCACCTTACCTATTTATTTTGCACACTTGAAATATGTGGAAAACTGAAACTCAATCACAAATTGACGGTATAAAACAAATAACTCAGAATATTACTTATTTATTTATTTATTTATTTATTTATTAGTGTTTAAGGTCACATATTTCTGCACAATGGCTAATCATGCACCCCGACAGTTTTACGGGTGGAGAAGCCGGAGTACCCGGAGAGAACAAACAAGCAACGGCGAGCAACTGTCCGCTCCCCAACATACAATAACTCAGAATAAATGTAAAGCAATATTTTGAAGACGGTACTCTAATTCTGATCCCTGACGAACGAACCCTAAATAGTTCCCTAAATATAATAGATGACTTCTCAAAAGTGTCAGTTCTTTGTGTAAATTTTGATAAAACACTCTTTTGACAAATATTTGTAACGGCACTTGTTTTCTCAATTAATTATTATTTATCTATCAATTTTAGCGTTTCCAGCTGGAATTCTTCAACCTCCTTTCTATGGAAAAAATTATCCAAGGTACGATTATCACTACACACCGGCCATGAACGAATAAATACCAAAAGAGGGTGCTTTGGCTGGCGAGTTGAAAAATTATGGATATTAAAGTTGTAAAATAATCATTTGTAAAATAATCATTTGTTTTGATTATCATTATTTTGCCAACCTTTAATTCACACATCACATGGTGTCTTTGTTGACTTGTATAAGGTGGACCTGTACCCCCTTGTCGCGGACTCATGAGAGATCACCATTGGATCTGCACCCCCTTTTTCTCGAACGCTGGGGAGTTGGAGACCATCACCTCCTCGTTGAGACATGCCAAGGTCATTTTAAACGAGAGGACTGTGTGGCGGAAGTAAAATTATACGGTCGTTCAATGTAAATGTAATCCTTCTATTTGGCAAACAGTGTGGTAGCCACGGAGAATGCGATTGTGAAATATGTGATACCTGTCCTCTACTTTTTTATGAATATGTCAAACTTATATACATTTAGGCCTAAAAACCCTAAAATGAATTAATGTACTCTCACCCTGAAATGGCTTGGTTCATTTGTCTATACTTAATCAGTCACCTTTTGGGTAGTTTAGCCTTTAAAACATATTGAGGGTTCACGTAAAAGGGTCATTTGTACATCGGTAGTACACTAGACATGGGGATTGGGGGTAATACTTTTTAACCCAGCTCGAGGCGAAATAGAATTGGGGAATGTTTCTGTTGTCATTGATTGGCAGCAGAAAAATATTTTGCAACCTTCCCCCCCCCCGCCAACCCCCACCCCCAATAACTCCATCTAACATCTCCACGCCCTGGATAGCAAAATACGCCTTGCACATTTGAAATATGTCTCAATATTATACGAAGTATAAATAAGAACTATCATGTAATTTTAGACAAAATTCTTTGTTATCGAAGCATGGAGTCTTCTTACATTTGTCGGAATCCTGACCATTAAAAAGAAACCGTGCGTTCGTCTTAGAAAATCCATCTTAAACATCGAATCCGGTGTACATTTGGTTTTCAAGATATTGCTTCGAGAAAAGTTACACAGCACAAGATGGTTGCCATGGTGGCCATACTGGTAATGGCAGAATACCGTTTATAGAAAGGTATCTTTCAGCAGTCGATTCTGATGCACCAGAAAACAATTGATTGATAGATTGATTGATTTTTATTTAGCAGTATACAAGTACAAATGCAAATAGCAGTACCAGCAATGGTATTCAAAATAATTTCAGCACGAAAAAAAAATATTCTGCTTCAGGATTACCTTCATGTTCAACATAGTGCGTTAGTAGTATACCGCACGGAAACAACATAACCAGATTGGGTGTCTTCCTGTTGTCTCCCACGATTAAATTATGCAACGTTTCAATCAGAGTCCCTTGGGCATTGGTTTTCAAGTTCTTGCTCACGCAGGTAACAAATATTATGAATTCCCAATATGGACAGCCAGCGAACAGTGAATATCGACAAGAAACTTCCAACAGTCATGCCTAACTCAACACGTGTACGTTGGCAATTTGTTTTACAAGCTCACCCAAAGAAAATCCCAAGATAGCGTCCGTTTTGACCAAAAAGGTTATGCCAAACAACTGCTTACCATTAGGAACCTCAACTAGTCATCGATAATCCATTTTATACCATGATTACCTATTCTACTATATATGAAAAGCCTATGACATATATTTTAGCTTTACACACCAACCGTGATGAACACGCCAGCAATGGGATTTCAATAGGAAAAACTTACACCTACAGTAGAACTACTACATTTGGAGACGTCGACCTGAATGCAAACTTGTCTAAATTTATCGCACGTCGCCTCGCGAAGAGTGAAATGGAAGTGACATTATTTATTACGTTTTTAAATGGGTTTACCTCATAAGATGCCACAAACATGCATTGTCTCATGTTAATAAAGCATGCATAACTCGAAATAGTATGTTATTATGTTATTAAAACGAAAAAGGCTCAGGTTCTTTTTTCATTTCATTTCGGCGATAAAATTAACAGCGGAAGTACCGCCTCCGATGCTCGTGTAAACAAAAACAGATTCGATCATATGTACGTCTGGCGCTGAGAAAATCGAGAAAAAATAGTAGCGACTCTTAATAATCTGACGATCATGGTAATAATCTGACGATCATGGTACAAATATAATATACCCAAAGTAGCTTGGTGTACCAAATGTTCACCACTCGTGGTGAAGTGGTGTTAACCGCGCACCGAAGGCTCGCGGTTAACACCACTTCACCACTCGCGGTGAACATTTGGTACACCAAGCTGCTATGGGTATATTCTATATATACAAAATAGGATCCGTTGAACTTTGGTTTCCAGGACATTGCTCAGACAAGCTAAAATTCCCAAAATTCCAAGATGACCGACACAACGATCAATTAGGAATGCATGAATGCGAATTATCGAAATTCACCTCCCTGTTGTCAACGTTAATGCATCACGAAATAAACTGAGATCCATTTTTCTGGCTATCAGCTTATTGCACCAACGGCACCAACAGCAAAAGATCTTCTAGTCAGCACTAAACCACTATAAAAATCGGTATCATTTCCTTTTTGAAGAGTTTGTACACACAAGCTTAGGTGAGCGGACAGCCAGACGTACATAGCCGTATTTTATATGGCTGACGGATAAATGGTGGAAAGTAACCAACGTTGAGTTCAGTGATCGCAGTGTTACCACTCTAACGATTTGGTCAAATCCTCACAAGGAAACCGCATTACTGACATAAAGCCCAATTGGATATGCTTGAATGCCAATTATATCAACACCCCCCCCCCCCCCACCCTCCTCCCAACACACTTCCTTGTTGTCAACGTTAATGCATCGGGAAATAAACTGGGATCTATTCTTCTAGCTATCAGCTTATTACACCAACAGCAAAATATGAGAAAAATTCAAGATAGTTGCATGATGGTCAAACTAGACAAGAAAAGACGTTGAACCGTCTTCTAGTCAGACTTTAAATCCACGATAAAAATAGGGATTATATCCTTTTTTAACATTTTGTACACACAAGCTTGGGTGGACGGACAGTCAGACATACATAGCCGTATCAAAATATGGCTGACACATAAATAGTGGAAAATAACCAACGGTGAGTTCAGTGATCGCTGTGTTACCACCCTAACGATTTGGGCAGATCCTCACGAGAAAACCACATAAATCATCAGATTCGAGGTGGTGTCCACAATGGGATCTCAACGAGCCGACTTTGCCTACAAGTTCTGATCCCATTCTGGACACCACCGAGAATCTGATGTAAATTACAGGACATGCACATTATCATGATAATTCATTTATCTAAGAATTATGTCACATAAATAGATTAAACTTTAAATTATTAATACAGTTTTGGGACATAATGTTGGGCGAGAAAAGGTTTTAAAAGACCCATATTTTATGGAACAATGTTGTTGTGCACTTTAACAAACAATGAGTAACGTGGTTACCGCAAATTTTCTAACTTGCGTTGTAAAATTATTCACTCCAAATGTTACTTCCTATGTTGATATGCTTGAATTTACAAGTATGCAATATTTAATTGTGCAGTTTCGATTTATTGTGGGAGGGGGTCATTTTCTATTAATAGTTCTGTCGCTAATTGTAAGGAATTTTGTTTTGTTTTGTAAGCGATCAGCTGCGTCGATCATTGAAACACACATAGAATGTATTCATGCGCCCTGTTTTGACAGCCCGTTGCGTTCCCGGAAACGAGTCGTCTATATGCTACGGAATCGGAATGAGTCGTCCATATGATACGGAATCGGAACACATTACGTGATACGTACCGTTTCTCGTGGTTTTCGAGCCAAAATGGATTTGATTGTTAGATAAATATACATTATCATGACCAGGTGCATGTCCTGTAGTTTGTTTCAGATTCGGGGCCCTGTTTACAATTAGATCGCAAGGAGCCCGTTAGGGCGAGTTGTGATCCGATTGTAAACACGATCGAGAATCTGATACAAATTACAGGACATGCATTTGGTCATGATAATACATTTATCTAACAATCACGTTACATGAAGCCTTTTCTTCCGTGTTTCAGTTTAAATTGGGTTGGAATTGGTCAAAATTTGAATTTCATATTTTAATGCGTAATAAGAATGCATGTAATGATATTATTTGTCATGGCGCGGTGTTTATCGGAAATTGAATCTATATGATACGGAATCAGAATGAGTCGTCTATATGATACGGAATCGGCAAACATTATGTGATACGTACCGTTTCTCGTGGTTTTCAGGCCGAAATCTATATGATTGTTAGATAAAGAAAATTATCGAAAGAGTCCCCAAATATGTAGACTTTGGCTCTGTCCAAACTTTGGTTATTGGACAAGTTTTGTAAATTTGACTTGGGACGAGATGAATATTCTCTTAATCACGTGATCCTAAATTCTACAAAAAGTGCACAAGTGGGACTGAAGGAAACAAAACGTGCTTCCTATAAGTCATCGAGCCGCGTTGTTAAAAACTATACGTTGATTGGAAGATTCAAAAAATAGTCTCAATCTGCCTCATCCCCTGACCGTCGCCGTGACTTTTTACACGCAAATTCGTCAGAATGGGGTGACAGGTGCGAAATTTCTCAAATTCGTAGTGTATCAAATTTGAAGAGACGACCAGAGATCATGGTTCTGGTGTTGTGTGGGAATACTGCTGTGAACACTTGGGGTAATGTTGTTAAAAGGCCGTGCTTTTCCAATTTTACCGGTTTTACCGAGTTTAAACTGTACGTTCAACTACTTACCCAACGCGGGCGATATAAAAATTTATTATTTTGAAGCTTTTCTTTTCAAATGTTTCAAAATATTGTCAACAAAACCACATCACGTGAACCCTCATTGGAACGAGCTCGACGAGCTCGTTCCAATGAGGGGGTCACATGTTATGGTTTTGTTGATTCTTTTTGAAAAATCTTTTTTTTAACTGATGAATTTGCATATAACACGGGCGGTTTCGGCCGATTCGTTAGGTAAATGGTTATTGGTCGGATAAAGGATAGAATTATATGATAAATTATGTTTTTTGAAGAAGGATCTGATTTTATTCCAAAGATCTCGGTGAATATATAAATACACCATTACACTTCTATTAAAGACAGGTCTATTAATAGGCAAATCGATGTTCCTCTTTCTGTCCTTTCAGCTCAATGAACTACGGTGGAATTGGCGCAATAATAGGCCACGAAATGACTCACGGATTTGACAATCACGGTATGCAACTGTTTCCTAATTTCTTTTTCTCAAACAAATCTGATGGAGAATTAATTTCACGAGCAACAGACAAAACGTAATCCCATAAAAAGTACTATGGTATTGTCTTGGAACACCATTGTAAACCATCAGAAATATGCACGGTCCACCTAAAAGATTTAATTTCAGTAAATGTGATTTTTCAGACAATAATCATAAATGCATTAAAGGAAATCTACACATAGGTTAGAAAGTATGCCTGATACAGCTTTCTCAAGTACATACTTTTACTCTACATGATGACAACGGTTTATCTCACAACTGGCAATATTGATGACAAGCCTAAAATAATGTTTTGCTAGGGTCCAGCGAAGCTTCACAATTCGATTCAAGTCGCTCTCAATTGGAAATGTCAAAATCGTCGAGATTTTCTCAAAAGCCTACCAAATGGCTCCTCTTAAACTCGTCTTCTGTGATCATGTGTCCTGTTCAGGAGACCTGGTGATAAAAGAAGAATTCAAAGAGGTTCCGATTCCGAACCTATTTTGATTCCACTTCGGAATATTCCGCTTTTGATTCATTTGCCGAAACGGATGATCCGCCAATGCATACAATACTTGGGTGGAGACTGACAATATTTACTGTTGTCAGAACTTGTAATATCAGTTGAGGAGTAGTACATGTACAGAACGATACACGTGTGTGAATGGGTTAATCAATATGGCACGAGGGCCAGCGCGGAAGGATAAAACGAGAGGCAACAGGACTCGAGTTTTATCCTTCCGCGATGGCACAAGTGCCATACCGATTAACCCATTCACACACGCGTGTCGTTCTGTGTTTATTACAAGCCTTCACGTCTATAAAAAATATTAGAAGGGCACTCAGCAATTCGTTTGACAACTATCAACAAAAAGAACACATTTTATCGCGAACCAAATTTGCAAGGAGAACCCGTGTTAGTATTTCGTCCCCTGAGTTCCAATGTGTTCTAAGTGCCTACTGGCACATAGAACAATATGGAACTCAGGGGACGATTTTCAGCTATCGCTAGTGATTCAAACTGTAATTGCGTTGCACGATTTGTAGAAAATTCCGCTTTTATTTAAAAATAGTCCGTCAACGTTTTCTGTTCCGCACATATGTGCGGAACAGATTTTCATTTTCCGCATAATTTAGTGTTGCTGTAGATGAGGATTTCATAGAACAGGCGTGTAATAAAATTCGATTCACTACTCGATTCGATTTAAATCCTAAGCCTGATTCAATTCAGGATTCTATTCGATCCGAAATTTTAGAATATCAAGGCGTTAGGTTTTAATTTATCTCTGTATTTTGGATAGAGTTTTCCCCATGAGTTTTACCTTAAAAGGTGATATGTATGGTTCTTGTGGCGTCACAAACGACATGAGGCCCCACAAAGTAGATATTCTGTTTCTCATTTTTGTAAAATTGCATGTGGGCGGGCGGTTTTTATAAAGGACGAAGGCGCCGGAGGCGCCCGAGTTGAGACGGAGGCGAAGCCGACATCGAAACTCGTGTGTTCTTTATACTAATTTCACACTTTTTTAACGTAGAAAATAGTTAACGAGATGAGACTTCACGAGAATGACTCTGGCTGATTAAAATTTAGGGATTTTTCCCAAAGGAACCGGGGACAAATGAGGTTACATTTTTTCAAGGATACTCGGACGTTAGAACAAGTGATGGCTATACACCATTGCTTTCACCCTCATTGGGTCAAGGGACCCTTAATATATTGGGTGAGGGGGGGGGGGGGGTGGGGGCTAATGGGTCACTGATTATGTCACGTGACGTCCATAGCAAGTAAAGCACGCCCCTAGCAACGGACAAACTACTGGGCCAATTTTGACCAACTTTGATACATGGACCCAACATGCATTGCAAACGAAAACAGATAGGTCAATTGTGTCGTCACGTGATTTCCCTAGCAACCAGAGCTCCCCCTTAGCAACGAGCTAACTACTGGGCCGATTTTGACCAAATTCGGTATACGGACCTAAAATGCATTGCAAATGAAAACAGACAGATCAAAGTTTACGTCTCGTGACTTCCCTAGCAACCAGAGCGCCCCCTTAGCAAGGGGCTACCACAAGGGCCGATTTTGACCAAATTCGGTATACGGACCCAAAATGCATTGCAAATGAAAATAGACAGATCAATGTTGACGTCGCGTGACTTCCCTTGCAATCACAGCTCCCCCTTAGCAACGGGCTAACTACTGGACCGATTTTGACCAAATTCGGTATACGGACCCAAAACACATTGCAAATGGAAACAGACAGATGAAAGTTTACGTCTCCTGACTTCCCTAGCAACCAGAGCGCCCCCTTAGCAACGGGCTAACTACTGGGCCGATTTCGACCAAATTCGGTATACGGACCCAAAATGCATTGCAGATGAAAAGAGACAGATCAATGTTGACGTCACATGACTTCCGTAGCAACCAGAGCGCCCCTTTAGCAACGGGCTAACTACTGGGCCGAGTTTGACCAAATTCGGTATACGGACCCAAAATGCATTGCAAATGAAAACAGATAGGTCAATGTTGATGTCACGTGACTTCCCTAGCAACGAGAGCGCCCCTTAGCTACGGGCTAACTACTGGGCCGATTTTGACCAAATTCGGTATACGGACCCAAAATGCATTGCAAATAAAAACAGGCAGGACAATGTTGACGTCACGTCTTTTTTCCTCTTCCCTGACATGACCCAGAAGCACATGATTAGCTGTTTCATAATTACTCGCAGAATTATCTGTTGTGATAACTACAAACAATACCGGTATGTCAGTATTTTTTTCAGTGAACGTAATGAAAATGGCTCACTGAAATTGGCACATAAAGCTCTAGGCCTATTTAATTCAAAAGACAAGTCTGTGCTGTCTTGTTAAGTGTGTATGTCTGTGCTGGCTTGTGTAGTTTGTGTGTCTGTTGGGCAAATCGCCTAGAAACCTGGTCCGAATCGTCCACAAACATGGTCCGAACCGTCCAATAATCTGGTCCGAAACGGCCAGAAATATGGTCCGAGTCGTCCATAGATCTGGGCCGAAACGTCCTTTATAAAAATCTGGTCCGAATCGTACACGGTCCGAATCGTCCAGACACCATGTAACGAGTTAATTTCCTTACGTTCGATGTGTACTCTGAGGTTATTGATAGAAAACAATTATGGTGTGTGTTTAAAGAAATCATCAAGACTACGTGACTTGCATACAAAATAATCTTTATATTTGCTCTTCATGTCATGTTTTTTTGTCAAATCTACTTTGACATTTAGGGTTTGCTTGAATTTCTAATTTTTCTAAAATTCGCGCTCGTGATACTCAGTCTTATTATTTTAAAGATGTTTTTTTTTTCAGTAAAACTGCATTGGCATATTATCATCGTCCTTTTTTGCACAGCACTGCTGTATTTTATTGTTTATTTCTGTAATTATTTCTTTGCCATCAAATGTTCGTGTTCACGGCTTGTTTTATTTTTTCTGCATCATAATCTACAGAATAGCATGGGTGGTGGTGTATTTCGTACCTTGAGTGCAAGAAAGCTTTGCAATGGTAAAGCACTCAAGGGTCAAATTTATCATTTTATTAACTTCGGTAAAATATCAGACGTAAACCATTTACTGTTTTTCAAGTTTGCATTGGCTATAAAAAAGATCATGTGGCAGCCAAATAGACCATGCGGAGGGACCTGAGAAACAGATTTTAACTTTTTTTAGGCCTGGCACCTCATAAAGACGATACGACGTAATGCTTCCTATAAAGAAACACTGAAAATAAGTCTTAAACCTTTTATTGTTAATGTTTATACATATCACAACAGAAACAAAACCTTATGGAATAAATAAAGTGGCCAAACCAATGCAGGTTAAAAAATTAATAGAAAGAGCTGGATAAATAGACAGAACGCGATGTGTGTTTGAATCGGTGGGTGTTTTACATAACTCGTTGGAATGGCGTAATCATATTTCGCTCGAGCCTACGATAACGAGTTAGAATGGCGTAGTCATATTTCGCGAGAGCCGTAGGCTCGAGCGAAATATGATTACGCCATTCCAACGAGTTATGTAAAACACCCACCGATTCAAACACACATCGCGTTCTGTGTTTATTACACAACCCATGCATTAAAATTCATTTAAATAAACAACAAATTTTAATTCCGATGTTTAAACCAAAGGTGAAGAGTTTGTTTTGACTGAAGCTGTACTGATCAAATGGATCGATAAAAAATCAAAACAACCTTTTCGGAACCAGTGTTTGTTGAAATCGTATCGCTGTTTCTCTTCGGCTGGTGCCCATTCACGCCTAACCATTTGGTGGCTATTACTGTTAGTATAAATATAAGTACAAATTTGTGCAGATTTGCAAAACAGCTGGGAGAAACATTTTTAAAAGAAGTTCGCAGCCTCTCAAGATGTACGAAGATTTACCGAAATAAAGTTGACCAATTTAGACATAATGGGGTCCACAAAACGAGACAACCACGGGACTGGGTTAATGTTCTGGTTGGAAATGATTGGGTTTTTCAAAAATATTATCTCATTTTTGGCTAATTTTTTGTGGACCGACTTTATTACGCTTTGGACGTTTTCATTTTCACACTATGCGACAGACGGTGGATGATTGTATAACGAAATTTGGAAACTTTTCGAAGCGTAACTAAACGGTGCGGTAAAACTGTTCCGGCTTGTATATCACCCGTTGAATACAGAATCGTTTATATCACAGCGGCGATTCCGTTGAATGTTTGAAGTTTAATGAATGTGTAATAAAAAGTATATTGACACCCTAATTATTTCTTGATTATACGTGTCTTTCTTTCAGTATGTGTTGCCAATGAGACAAAAAGGTAAATGAAGAATAACAAAAATAGATCTCTGTGATTCGATTTATCTGTCCTTTGATTTTTATTGATGAGAGTTTTGTTTATTTGTTAACAGTGAGGGTTTATGGTAAAGACGGTAAATTAAAACAATGGTGGACAAACTCCTCACTGGAGAATTTCATAGATCGAACAGATTGCATCGCAAACCAATACTCAGCATTCATTGAAAATGGAGATCATGTAAGTGGCGACCCCTTCAACTCTTATGGCGTGGAATATTTCGAGAAACAAAATTCTCAGCGTGTAAAATGTTTTAGAAATTTTATCAAAATATGAGTGATTAGAGACTAATCTCATTCTAAGTTTTTAGAAGAAGATAATGTTTTTTTGTATCTTGTTTAAAAGGTGCGTGTCTATATTTCCATGCATTAAGTAGGATTTGAGGGGGGGGGGGGGGCATTGTTTTGTGCTATTTGTATTTCTACTGTCAAAATGAATAGAGTGAAATCAAAATTATTCGAAACATTGTGATCTTATCCATTCAAAGCCTAAAGGTACCAGCTGCTGTGCTAACGCATTGCAGTTGGCAACTTTATATTTTCAAAGGACGATATTGTTGTTTTGGATGGAAAAGAAATCGTACATGAAACATAGGAATATGCAGGAGATGGACACACGGAGTTGGCTAAAATGTCCACTCTACTGGCCAAATATGGTCTATCCTGCTGTCGACTTCAGGCGCCTGTCGCGTCAAAATGATTGATGAAGACTTGCATTTGTCTTGATTCAACTACTTTTTGTATCGACCATATATGGCCAGCGTGAGTTATTAGCAAAAATCGCCATTCCAATTTTATGTTGTTTTTTTTTTGTTTTAATTTTTCCCTCAAAAACATAGCTTTCGCTCTCTCCTTGGAACGAATTCGTTATGTTAGGTTTTCACACTAAGAAAAGAATACATGTAGTTATTCATTTACCAATAGCAACACTTAGGCAAGCACATTTCTTGAATAACTAAAAATGTTCATTTTTTGTTTCCGAAAACATAGATCATGACCCTTCATTGGAACATGCTTGACATGTTCTTTCTAATAAGGGACCATGAGCAATGTTTTAGAACCAATTTTTTTTAAAAATCATAGTAAGACTTGAAAGACAATTTTTGCGAACAGGGTTTGCAAGAAATGGCCGCCCACTTGGGTACAACGTCATTTAAGAAACATTTTTGGATGTTTCACCTTCGTATTATGTCAGGTAAAGATTTAACGCTTTTAGCTTTTTAAACGGCGTTGTGGAATTAGTACTGCGCTGTTGTTCTAGGTAGTATTACATCCCTATTCTGGGTCTAGGATTCTATCTTACCAAACAGAAACTTATTTCCCCAATACGAGTAAAAGATTGTTGGCACAATACAAATCTGCACTGAAGGAAGAAAAGGCACGTGTGATCAATCGATTCAGAAAGAGAACGTGTGTTACCTACACTCAATTGGCATTGGGTTTTTACACATCGTCCCCTGAGCTCCAATGTGTTCTATGTGCCTACTGGCACATAGAACACATGGAACTCAGGAGACGACATGTCGAGGTCGCCGTTTTTTGATAGCAGTAATTAAATGATAAATAAAAGACCAGCTGAGCGAAATATTTTGAGACAGTTCATTTTATTTGTCATGATGATATTTTTATATATCTTGCATGTGTTAATTTTGAAAAATAAAACAAAGAAACACACAGCAGAAACACTACGTTAAACATTATATGTTATTGTACTGGTAGGCAATGAATGTCATTACGTCATGCACAGTGTAAGAACGGAATATCATGACGTCGTGGACTTTATTTATTGAAAAAATCAATTCATAGACGCTGAGTGCTTCTCAAAGCAGTACTGTACCCAAACCCTTCATTATGCGAACAAGTCAATAAAATGTTAAAGCAAAGTTGTATATGTAACAATTACAAGTAATAATGTTTGTAAAATTTGCTTATAACAGCCGCGTTAGATTTTTAGATACAAAAACCCAATTCAGTTGAAACTCAGCTCAACGAATACGGTGCATCCCGTTGAAAGTTAATTATTTTAAAAATAACTGGCAACGCGACAGGACTTCTTTGAGGGGCTAATTCAGTCATAGCGACGCTGGTTTTCCGTTTAATAAACAACTCGATGCTGAAATGATGAGTTGTTCATTTCTTTTAGGAGGAGGGAGGAATAGTGTTAGATACATTGGTTATTAGAACCATACCATTTTCCGAGACGGTATATTATAATAATAAATATAGTTTAGAGCCAGGAATCCACACAATTGCGCTCTCGGGCTTGTATGTGTAATATCAAGTTGATACAAAGTTAATGAACACCGAAAGTGCGGGCGAAAAGGTGGGTTCTTCAGTGCCTTTTTAAAGCTTTCTATCGTCGGAGGTGCTTTTAAGTGATATTGAGGTCTTGACCTCGTCTCTAGGTCAAATGTCGACTCGTCCTTCGGACTCGTCGGTATATATAGGTTAATACCACCATGTAGGTTTCCGAGATGGTATACAGAAGTCTCGACCCCGCCTCGTAGATCATATATCGACTCGTCCTAACGGACTCGTCGATATATGCTCTGAGACGAGGTCAATACTTCAGTACACCATCTCGGAAACCCACTTGGTTGTAATAGCCAATTTATCTTACAATATTCCTCCATTTCTCGACTTGTTCGCATATACTTTGACAATTATTCAGCATCTATAAATTGATTTTTTAGGAATGAAGATCGTGCTGCCAGGTTATTATGTTCTTCAGTTGTGCATGCCGTAATTCCCATTTATTGTTCCACTTGTACGTTTAGGACCGAAGTTCGAATTCGTAGTGTTTCAGCTGTGTGTTTCTTTGTTTTATTTTTCAGGTGCAATGCACGGTAGGCCTAAATAAAAATGTTATTATGGCAAAACATTATCTGCTAAAATTTATTTCTCTGACATGTTGATTTATTTATTATTTAATTACTGATATCAAGACGGTGGACTCGACTTGTGTAATCGGTTTTCCAGGAGTGAGGGTGAAAAAAGTTCTCTTTCTGAATCGAGTGATAGCATGTGCGGTTGCTACCCTCAATTCAGATTAGTATTTTGTCTAGATATTTTCACTGGTTTTATTGGAAATCCGTTCTTGTTGTAAAACAAATGTCGCTTTATTACGCAGAGATGAGGTTTCGACTTCAATTTCGGAAACCGGTAGGTTGCTAATAAAATTATCTGCCCAAAATAATGTGATAATGTGTCCCTAAAAAGTCTGAAAGACCGCGTTTAGTGAATTGTTACGTAAAAATGGTTCACTGTCACAACTGAAGGTTGGAAGTTTAAAAATGGCGTGACGTTGTCACGTGGGTCAAATATTAGGCGACTACATCAGTATTGTTGCCAATATCAAATGCTAGAAGTAGTTATTTTGTTAGGATTGTTGAGCATTTAAACTTTTTATGTTCGTCGGTCACACTCTTCAAACATGCTTCCAGAACGTTGGTAGAATAAACATGACGATTAATTGCCGAGGTGTGCAAATGTGCATACTGCCAGCAACCAGCAGATGAAAAGTGTTGTTTTATTGGTTATAATAATCAACTACACGCAAGGACGAGAATGGTTCAATCCCCCATCCCCTTCAACCCCGGTCCCCCACTCTTTCAAGCAAAGTTGTGTTGAACAAGTAAAAAAAAGCTAGTAGAACATACAGTTATTCTTTCTCTCTGTCAGAATGCACCGGATATCAGCGAGAGGAATGCTTGTTTTGAAATTTGCACACATCAGCTTAAAACGGATTCCATCTCATGCAATATATAGGGTTACGATCAGTATTTAACGGAGATAACGGCCAAAGCCGGCAAGCGCTACTCTTGGCAGTCACTTTTGAAACATTATTATTTTTTCAATATTTGCCTCAAAACCATAATGAACTCATTGGAGCTCTCCCTGATGAGGGGTCGTACAACATGTTTTGGGGGCAAAAAATTGAAAAGTTTTGGTTATTAACTGATATGCGCAAGTCAAACCTACCATCTGATTAATTGTTGAAAAGGGCTTAGAGAGCTCAGAGATCCCTTTCCAACAATTAGTCAAATGATATAGTTTCAAGTATGTCATAAATGTTATTAATCTTCCTCGCATACAGGCGTACATAGAGGTCCTCTATATATGGATAAAGTGGGCGCTGCAGTGAAAGGGTTAAATACCTTATTTGCAAAGGCCGACTATTTGTTTTAGGCAAAAAGATAAACACATTCATTGGACGACGATAAAATGTTTGACTCTCTCCATGACTAAGCAAAAAATATATTGTAGTTTGAGGTTTTTGCGGACTCTCCCTCAATAGAGACGTAGATGGGGAGATTTATCACCTCTACCTCTCTCTGAATCTATATCCATGACCGCATACATTCTCATTAAAAGCGCGAAGACTTTCGGAACAGTTTGGATGGCCCCTAGCTCCTAATGAGAAAGTCTCAGATCGAGCACGCGCTTCTCTTTTCAAAGCATATTGTGTGAAAACGAACTTGAGTGTTTCCCTTTGTCGCAATAAACCCTAGTTTTAAATGTTTTCTTTATTCAACTCCCTAAACCTTTTGCATACAGCTTTGTCAACTCGTGTGCACATGTACAAACCCTTCTATTTCAGGTACGATGAAATGTAACGCTTGGGGAGGATATTGCTGATAACGGTGGAATGAAAATTGCGTTCCAGGTTTGTATGATAATAACGCCGGCCCCTTCTACACAAACTCGATTGCTGAACGCTCATTGGTCCAACCACAGGGGTTCGTTACATACAAATGAGAATAACGTAATATTATTAGATAAGCATAGCTGGATGACCCCATCAAAACTTATTTATTTATTTATTTATTTATTTATTTATTTATTTATTTATTTATTTATTTATTTATTTATTTATTTAAAGGTCACATACTTATGCACAATGGCTAATCGTGACCGTGACAGTTTTACTGGTGGAGGATGCCGGAGTACCCGGAAAGAACCACCTGTCAGCTCCTCAACATTCTAACCCTGTTCAAGCTTCGCTCAAGCAGGGTTACAGCGGTTGAAGACATGTGCACCATCGACGTGCAGTACGCCTTAGTACACAGCGTCATCGTGCCCCCATGAAGGCAACCGGGATAAAGTACCTTGCCCAAGAACACAACGCGGGTCGTCCCGGACGGGTATGGAACTCGTGATCTCTAGCATATAAGTTGAGCAGTCTACTACTGAGCCACCGCTCTCCCATTTGACAAAAATAAGTGGTGATATTGGAAATTAGATGGCGTGTTACTAGATTTCGTGCTACGGTTTAGTGTGATGTTTGATAATGTGAATATTGTTACACTGTGACTGAAGACACAGTGTACAGGGTGGCCGCCGTGGATTGGTCACTTTGCTCCAGTGGGCGCTATTTCCACGGATGCAATAATATTAGATTCCAAACATTAATTATAGGAAAAATCATCAAAAATTCAATGAATGAAGCACCGGGTAAAACCCGGTGCTTCATTAATTAAAATTTTGCTGATGATGATTTGTATTATCTGGTAAACGCATGCGTGGATATCGCTTCCCACGCGTGGATTACGACCAGTCCACGGCGACTGAACTGCAACAGCCTTCATACTATCGAATGTCACCGTTGGGATGGGAAGTGTCTCTGTGTTGTTGGGCTGGTGTCATCTTGGGGAAAACTGAGTTATGACTTTTTTTGATGGTGTTCCCACAATCCACTTGTATTGAGATCAGTGACTGATAATTTCATTCAAATTTGTTTCCATGGTTTCCTATTTACAAATTGTACATTAATACTTTGTGTTTTAAGCTACATTGCTGCTTAAGAAAGATCTTTTCTAACTATTGTGAGTACCTTTTCCTCACCACTATATGGCATTAGCTGCTGCAGTGGCGGTAAGAATAAATAAATAAATAAATAAATAAATAAATAAATAAATAAATAAATAAATAAATAAATAAATAAATAGTGTGGTATCTGTTTCTCTACCAGAGGGATGACGCAACGATGTTTTGCATCCGAGTCATGGTATATTTTTCGGAACATGTGTTGCCCTCAGGTTGGTCTTCTTTCTTGATAGTCCACAGTTTCACACATCACACTTCGCCCTAACTACAGACTGGAGGAAACTGTCGTCGAATTCGTTTCAGTTGCGTCGCGACTGGTGTGCAAGAGCCTTTAATGTCATAAGTAAGTGAACCATTTATTTTTCTACATTCTTTATGTTTATTGAAACAATGTTTAAATGATTTTGACTTCTGTTGTATTCAGTAGCAAATTTGTTCGCGTTAACATATGTCAATAAATTTTTTTTAACCCTTTATAAACGCAGAAGATATCAAAATTTATTATTTTAAATACCATATTTTGAATTTTTTCCAAATATTTCAAGACGAGCTCGTTCCAACGAGGGGTCACGTGACATGGTTTTCTTGAAATTGTTTGAAAAATAATATTTTTCCAACTGCTGAATTTGCATATTACGTGGCCGGATGCGGGCGATTCGTTGGGTAAAGGGTTAAATAGACAATAGTTCACTTCTCGGATTCGAGTACGATTTTTACCCTGTAGTAGGGAGCGCAGGATTATTTCGCGAGGCGTTAGCCGAGTGAAAAAATCTGCGCGGCCCAAGAGAGGATAAAATGGTACTCGAATCCGCGAAGTAAACTTTTGTATATATTTAATTTTCTCCTAATTTGTTTTCCCAAAACAACCCTTTAGAATTGATTTAAATCAACCGATTTGTAAACAATAAATAAAAGAAAGAAAAATAGTTCGTCATCGATGAGAGTGGAATACGATGCTGGGAATGGAATTCAAGTCATCAAAATTATTCACAGTTCTTCAGTTTAAAAATGTTTTTATTTATATCCTGCAGGCATATTTAGAGCGTGTAGCTGAAAACGGCGAAGAAACACCATTACCAGGAGTTAATTTAACCCATAAGCATCTTGTGTTTGTTTCATTTGTACAGGTAAATATTCGATAATTTTCTGTCTGTAATTTAATTCAATTAATAATGGGCTAACTTGTTAAACTAAACATCAAATGGATGTTTTTCATACTAAACAATAAAAATGTTGTCAAGACAAGAAACGAAATGTAGAGTTATTGCCTTAATTCCCTTCACTCTGATGTCAAAATATCCAAATTTCAAGTAGCCATTTTTCCCATAATGCAACTGAGAATTTAACCAATTCAATCTTGTTTGACAGAGCTCTGTCAAACAAGATTGAATTGGTTAAATTTCTAGTTGCATTATGGGAAAAATTTGCACATTGAACTTTAGATATTTTGATATCAGTGTGCAGGGGGTGAACCCTTTACCCAACGTAACGGTCAAAACCGGCCAGCCCTATTCCTCAAAAATCGCTATTAAATTTTCATTGCTTTTTCATTTTGGGTCTCAGAACCATAGCTTATGACCCTCATTTGATCGATTTCGTTGAGCTGGTTCTAATGAGGAGTCGTAAGCTATATTTTGTGCGCACAAAATGAAAAAAAATCAGTTATTCAAGAATTGTATTTGCAAATGTCGTCTGCCTTTCGTGTTAGGTAAATGCTTAAGGGCCTATATAAGTAATGAAATTTTGTTTATTTTGAAAATTCTCGCCTCTGATATTCCTTCAATTCAAATTAAATATACACAAAATGTACGTCAAAATGGAGGTTGCGATGAATAGAACACGAAACACATGTGTAATCGGCTCATAGAGTCGACTGTAGGCACCACTAGTTCCTGGAAGTTGCTGTTGTATTCGCACCAGAACTGATAATTTAATAATGTTTCACGAAAACAACTTGTGGCCAAATGTGCTTTACATATCCAAGAACAAAGCTAGGGGATCAAAATTCTTCAAAACACGGCTACAGTGCTGTATGGGGGAAAATTCCAAATCCATTGCTTTTGTTTACGCAGGGGTATGCTTTCGATTTCCGATCGACGTCACCGGGCGGAAAAGGCATGTAAAAACAACGCCGTCTAAAATCAAATAATGAAAAAGACCGCCTTCATACAGTATACTGTTATTAGATAGAGATTACACAGTTGCCATATTCAGTGCACGGTATCATGACACCTATTGAAATTTCGTAGAATTATGATTTTGTTTTTCGATGGAAATTCGTGGTATCGAGTGATTTGCGCATGTCCATCTTCAATAAAAAATGCAGACAGTGTTGTCCTTTTCCAAAATTCAGTCCTGTCGCTGCACTCGAAAGTGTTTTGAATGCCAAGCTTTGTTATTGAATATCTGAAGCACATTCGGCCACGAGTTGTTCTTGTGAAATATTATTTTATTATCAGTTCTGGTGCGAATACGATAGCAGACTTCCAGGAACCAGTGGTGACTGCTGTCAAATCTATGAGTTCATTGCATACGTGTTTCGTGTTCTATACATCCCGACCTTTATTTTGATGTATAATTTGTGTATATTTAATCTGAATTTAAGGAATATGAGAGGTGAGGATTTCAAAATAAACAAAATTCCATCATTTATATAGTCCCTTAAGAACTCAATACAAAACAAAATCAAGTAATTACTTGTTGGTATTCACAGTAAAAGCTTTAACGGATACATCCCGATACTCGTTCTTAAATTTGATAAAACAATTCGCAGTGTTGACCATTTTAACATTATCAGCCAGCTTTATCTGTCCAAGAAAATGGTACACAGACGCGTGGTGTAACTAGAGATGTTTTTTGGTAAACTTTTCCGTCTTTGGAGTTCACTTGTGTGAATAAAACAATAAAATGATTCGATTTTGGTGCCTTTGACATTCTCTATGGGGAGAGCGTTCAGAAATCGTTAAATCGTCATTCCGCCTTACAAATGAGAATAACAGACCAACCCAAAGCGAACTAGTCAAGTATTGTTTGTTTGTTGAAATTTGTTGTATGGATGTCGGTTCGTTTTGGACAATGTTAGCTGTGTGCTATTTATTTTTCAGTCGTTCTGTGCGAAGGCAACACCAAGTTTCACGCATTTTCTTATCACGAGAAGAGTTCATCCTCCAGAAAAATTAAGGTATTTGAAATATTTGAGGATAAATATACAGAACAGCACATACGTTTGAATGGGTTAAGAATTATCGCACGAGATTTCTTTGGCCGGGGATATCACGAGAGGCGAAGGCTCTCGTGATATCCTGGGCCAAAGCAATCGAGTATGTACGGCTCTGTATTTATCATGGCCAAAGCAATTCAGACGTATGTGCGATTCTGTATTCATCACACACCTCCCATGTAACAGCCAGTCTACACGAAAAGTGAACTAAAAACACTTTTCAACTGGACAATTACTGCGCTTCCTTCGTTACCAGCAGCAGGACACCACTGTTAGTTGGCAAGGTACCAACTCTAATTTGTTTTTTTTTTATTTTTACGGCATTCAATTGGTCGAAACCAATTGACACCGATCGTTGTCACGGTCACGAAGATCGAACTTCAAACTGCCAGGAATATCACAACAAAAAGTGTTAAAATAGCTAATACGTTTAGCACACTTGTGGAAAGTATCCAGTTGTGGAAAGTATTTGTCAAGGATCAAGCAGTCAGAATGCTATTTTTATTTTGTAAGTTTTTAACTCGAATCTCATTGTTTAAATATCCCGGGTAAAGAAATGTAAATAAGGAACTTGGAATTTCCAAGCCATCTCGACTCCAGTCGACCAATGAGTGACGTGATATATTGAGACGGGTCCCTTCTCTGTTTGAGTTGGAAACGAAATCGAACGTGTTTTGTGCTTCCACTTGTGCGATACAACTTTATTTTTATCGTACAGACAGAACAGTGGAAACCCCGTGTTTTACATTAATATGTGTGTAAACCACGGACTGGGAGAGGGAGGGAGGGAGGGAACTGTATTGTTTGATGGATACGATGCCACGTCCCGGCAGAGTACTACAGAGCAATAGTACTCACAAAATATTTGGATGCAGAGGGGAGGGGGGGAGGGGACACCTCCTGCCATCCCAGAATTTACGTCCCGGTGTAACAGGAATGGAAGTCCGTAGGAAAATTAGTCCCTCTGGACTATTATTCCGCGGAATTATAGTCCTAGGTCTAACATTTCTAGGAATAGTAGTCCGCCGGACTACTATTCCTAGAAAAGTTAGACCTGGGACTATAATTCCTCGGAATAATAGTCCAGAGGGACTAACGTTCATACGGATTTCCATTCCTTTTACACCGGCTCAAAAAGGTTTGCAGTACCAGAAGCACTGTGCCTAATAACATCAAGAGTAATATAACAAGAAAAAGTAAATTATGATTGTTCTTACCTTCTTTTGGAATGTTATGACATCAAAAGGACACTGACAATTCCTATAGGTAATTGGCTGTGTGGGTGTTGAGTACTTCACATTTTCATGTACACACTTTAAACAGATATGCGTATTGTCCTCGGCGTCGATTGTAACCTATAGACCGATAGCTGTCCACAAAGTTTCCTCCTCCCTTGAAGCGTTAATGAATAGTGATTAAATATCGACTGCGATACCAAACATTTCATTTTTCTTACATCTTCGTTGGTAGGAATGTGAATCATTTCTAAATGATCGACAGCAGTGAAATTACAACACATTAACATTTCCACAGGCAGAGATGGCAATACTACACTAACTGGTTTCAATAAGAATTATTTGGTAAATTTATATTCTTTTGCAATCAGTCTGGCAACACAGCTGAACTGAAAAACTGTGTCACTTCCCAAAATGACTTAGATTTTTAGTCCAATAACACACATACTTTCCTTGTTCAGCTAGAAACTGCAGCATGAGACGATGAGTGGAGCGATCACTCTTGCATTAACTGAATTGTTTCCGTTTTATTGAAATAAACTGTTTGTTAACGTTTTCATACTGGAAACGACGGAGCGACTTTTTCGTGCAAATATTCTTTCACCATTGTAGTTATCGTGTACATAACGAAACATAACTAGGTGCAGTTTTATTTATTTATTGGTTCATCCGTCCGTCCGTCCGTCCGTCCGTCCGTCCGTCAGTCCGTCCATCCGTCCATTTATTTATTTATTTATTTATTTATTTATTTATTTATTTATTGAAGTTTCTTTAATGAGACTTTGGACCGCCAGAATCACCACGTGTCGTTTTACGGGTGCACTATCCACAGACAGCCGACGAGCAGCGGCGAGCAACAGTTACTGTCAGAGGGTCCAACGTACTATCCCTGCATGAGATTGGTTAGTATTGGTTGAATGCAAGTGCACTTTAGACGTGCAGTACGCTTTACTACACGGCGCCCAAAGACACAACCCAGTTATCGTGGGTCAGAAGCGAACTGAAGAACTGTCGGTTTGAAGTTCAATGCTCTAAGCACTGAGCCACCACGCTCCAAACCTTTGTTTATTGATTCAATTTTTTATTGGTGTTTAAGGTCACCTGTGGCATCACTGGCTATAACATGATCACAACATAAGTATGAAGTTAAGTTTAGTCAATCGTTTATACCCGTACTGTACACACTGTACATAGGACTTCCACTCGAGGCTTTGGTTACAGGGTCCAAGTGTACCTGCAAAGAAGACCTTGTTTACCGCAGTAAATAAGCACTACTCTACTTCTCGGGGTTACCGTTCAGGTCGGGTTTTCACCACTTTAGGAGGCGATACGTGCCAAATAAATGCTCAATAACCGACTATTTCAACTTCTTTAAAAACAAAGCTTATGACCCCTCGCTTGAAAGAGTTGTTCTCACATCTTCAGTAAACTTTCATTGCGTGCTATACTTGAATCTGAGTCGGCTATGTACAAGAATGAAAACTGATTTCTTGGGGTTTGAAAATGGCTGTCGTAGAAGAAATAGACCTTGCCATGGCAAGAAAGAAACAAGATCTAGCTTGTATCTCTACATATATTTATTTATGAATTAGTATTTAAGATACTTTCAGCATCTGTGATTGTATCATGACCGCAACATAGATATGAAATCAAATTTAGCCAATTGTTTATACTTATGCTGAGCAGCAGATTAGAGTACTTTTTCCCCAGGCGTCGGTGATCGGGTCATATTTTACCAGTGGAGCAGAACTTGTATGCATCTTTGTTTGTGCAAAGGAGAATATGCCGTTCAAAGGCGAGATAACGCCACAAACGATAATTCGTCAGTAGGATCAGTACAGGGCTGTAGGATTGGAATTTTAATGAACCTCAATACAAAGACTGCATAGATTTGGCAGTGCTGTGGATCAGTGATTGGGGCAGTGAACTTTAAACAGAAGAGTCGCGGTGGTCGACGGCTCGATCCTGAGCATTGATAACTGCCTTCTGTCCTTGGGCAACACACTTAATCCAGATTGTCAACGTGGGGGCAAGGTGGCGCTCTGACCTAATGCGCACTGTACGTTGATGGTGCACTTGTCTTCAACCAATTCTAACCCTGCATGTTCTTGTCCAGTCAAACAGTTGCTCGCCGCTACTCAGTGGTTCTCTCGGGATACAGCGGCTCCCCCGCTTTGTCCGACACGAGGTGGCCTTGGCTGTCGAAATTGTGGTTAAACCCCAATTAACAAATTAATTAATTAATATGCCACTTATTAATCTTTTCCCTATCATAATTAAATTTATCCGTCTGGGTGTTTTTTTTATTATTATTATTATTTTAATTTTTGCTGCCAAAACATAATTTATGACCACTTATTGGAACGAGCTCATCGAGCTCGTTCCAAAGCGGGGCCATAAACAGTTTGAAGACAACCGCTGCTAACTCGGCTTGCGCAGAGTTAGCGAGAGAGTTTGTTTGTTGCCCATCGCTCCTCGGTGGTTCTCTGCTGATACCTTGGCTTCTTCCACCAGCAAAACACGATGTGGCCATGGCTGTTAAATGTATCGTTAAATCCCAATAAACAGATAACCAAACAACACAGATTCGTCCATTTTATTGAATTTAAGTTTACATGGCAGTGCCATCTGAGATTTATTTATTTATTTGTGTTTTAAGGTCACATATTTCTGCACAATGGCTAATCTTGACCGCGACAGTTTTACGGGTGGAGGAAGCCGGAGTACCCAGAGAGGACCACCGAGCAACGGCGAGCAACTGTCAGCTCTCCAACATACTAACTCCACACATGCAGGGTTAGTATTGGTTGAAGACAAGTGCACCATCAACGTGCAATACTAGTACAGTGCCTTCTGAGAACTGTGTTTAAAGGATTAGTCCTTCGTAATTGGGGAAGTGGCCTTTTTTGGACTGAGAATCACATAGCGTAACCAGAGTTCAACTCAGTGAAAAAAACTTTTGAAATATGACTCCAAAGACATGAAATAATGGTAGCACCTAACGTAAAGATTCTTGATCCAGTTGGACTACTGGTACATAGGAGTTATGTGACGTAATGTTCAGCAACATTTATTTATTTATTTTTTTTTTTTATTTTTTTTATTTATTTATTTATTTATTTATTTATTTATTGGTGTTTAAGGTCACTTACTTCTGCACAAACGCTAATCGTGACACAATATGGATAACAAGTGAAGTTTAGAGAATCGCTTATAACCATGCTGTGCATTTTAGAGGACTTCTACCCCAAGAATTGATTACTGGGTCCTATTGTACCAGTAAAACAAAGCTTGTTTACCACATCAAACAAGCAATGCCTCAGTTCCCGGGGTTGCGACGGGAAGGTCAGTTCAATTAGGAGGTTTACTTTCTCTACTTTTGCAATGGGAATGGGGCAGCCATTCGGCTCACGAGAAGGGCAGGGTTAAACCCTACTCTGTTGAACGTACTGTGTGTGTATCCAAAGCGCTCATCAGGACTTGAGAGACAAGGAAATAGTGTTTCTGTTGGTCACTTTTTTTTCTCAGACGGACCGAAGCATAATCGTAGGGAGGTTAATAAGGGGATATAGGGCGTGTGCGTCATCCCCCCTTCCGCCAATATTTTTTCCAGTCGGGATATTTCCATCTGGGTTGTAGTGTTCAATATCGAGTGCCTATTGCAAGTAACCATATACTTTAACCCTTTACCCAACGTAACGACCAAAACAGGCCAGCGCTATTCACAAAAATCGCCAATTAATTTTCATTATTTTTTTGTCTCAAAAACATAGGTTGTAACCCCTCTTTGGAACGAGCTCGTTGAGCTCGTTCCAATGAGGGGTCATAACCTATGTTTTTGAGACAAAAAATGAAAAACAATTAGTTATTCAAGAATTTTTTTTTTTTGCAAGTGTCGTCTGCTTTTCATGTTAGGTAAAGGGTTAAAAGACTATAGTTGATACATGGCAGATCATTTTCGTCATTGCAAGAGATTTACCGGGAAATCAGCTCCCTTAATTTCCGAAAGCTGTCAGTAAATTTAACACTGAGGGCATTAAAATTAATATAAAAATTTAAATTTCGAGATGTGAGGGAATTTGTATCATCGACGTTCGCATCATTTCACAAACTTAAGACATTTTCCCGAAGAGTACTATAAAAATACAGAAGCTGAATGTTTATATTTTCCCCCAATCAGTTTTTGGACGTTTAACTATTATTCTCTGTGGAAACCATTTTCAAAAAATAAGAAAACGATGTTTTCACCATTTTTCGATGTTCTGTAATTTTATCTCTCTGTTCATTATATCAACAGTGTACGCATCGTGGCCTGTGTTCACGCTGGCTCAGTATTTTAACTGAATCAAAAACTCATTTCTTGGGTTTTTGGAGTTCTTGGTGTTTAGGTACAAGACCTCAGGTTTTGCAGTACCTGAGGTTTTGAATCAAAAACTCAGTTCCCTTTACCTAACGTAACGGCCAAAACCGGCCAGCGCTATTCTCAAAAATCGCTAATTAATTTTCATTATTTTTTTCATTTTTTGTCTCTAAAACATAGGTTATGACCTCTAATTGGAACGAGCTAGCAGGGTTACGGGACTGAAAGCCGAAGGAAATACGAATCTCAGAAGGGTAGACCCTGCTGAAACATCGTGCGACGAATTTATTATCGTGTCCCTTCAGTGTGTCGAGTTCTGTTTTGTTGTATAATCCACAAACGGCTTTCCAGCGATGACAACCTTGATAACAAAATTGAGAAACTGAAAGAAATACATGTTTTTTTTTATTATTCAACAAGAAAGATATAACTTCGGAAAAGAATAGTTAAAACCTAAAACAACTTTAAAATGTCAACCGGTAAACTGGAAAGGAATAGCTGAAGCCTCAAACAACTTGAACATGTCAGTCGGTAAACTGCAACTCTCTATTTCTGCTGAAGAATGGTTAAGACAAGCAGACGAAGGAATTTTGTTTGATTTCCCTTCGATTGAACTCAAACGTTTGGGAGGCTTCAAGTCAGGGACACTGGGAAATGAGGCATCGTTATTATTGTGGGACACACATTGATTATTTGTGTAGTATTCGACACAGTGGTGCATTGTGCGTCTTGGAGAATTAGGGACACAATATTCAAACTTTTACAAGTGCTTTAATAAGTTTCACGGAAGAGACAATTAATAAAACGAGATTGCATGTTTTTCGAATCCGCAACACCACAACAGATTCCCTCTTTTCGACAGTAAAATGGGACGTTGAGGGTATGTGCACACGTTTTAATCAAGTTTTCAGAATATTCTCATGAAACAGTATTGTTATCATTAGCTCAAGTTTGGCGAAGCCCAATTTGAGCTTTTGTTATGGCCCGTCTGTCCGTCTGTCCGTACGTCAACAATTGGATACGGCTCGGGCTAGAGGCCGTATTTATGAACCGATCTTTACGAAACTTCTTGGGTACCTTTGTTATGACCGTGGGACGAGAACGAGTGTTTTTGGGTCCGGTCCAAAATTCAAGAAGGCCGATGGCAGCCATTTGTACAAAATTAGGTGCAATCAGATTTTTGCACATAACTTCCATATGGAAGCGCTGATTTGAATAATTTTTTGTGTGAATGTTTAGTACCATTGGATACATCACATATAATACGGGTTTTTTTCTCGTGCAGAAATTATGCAAATTAGATGAACTATGATTTTTTCAGTGCGACTTACACACAGTAAGTACACATGTCAATACGGCTCAGACTAGAGTCTGTATTTATGAACTGATCTTCACGAAATGTATTGGGTACCTTTGTTATCAACTTGGGATGAGAATGAGTGTTTCTGGGTACGGTCCAACTTCTATACAGCTCAGACTAGAGGCCATATTTATGAACCAATCTTTACGAAACTTCTTGGGTACCTTTGTTATCACCGTGGGATGAGAGCGAGTGTTTTTAGGTGTGGTCCGAAATTCAAGATGGCCACCAGCAGCCATTTTGTACCAAAATTAGTGCAATCAGTCTTTTGTACAGAACTTCTGTATGAAAGTTCTGATTTGAATAAATTTTTGTATGAATGTTTAGTAACATGGAATACATCACATATTATAAGGGTTTGTTTTTTCGTGCAGAAATTATGCAAATTAGATGAACTTTGATTTATTCAGTGCTACTTACACAATGTAAGCACACATGTCAATACGGCTCAGGGTAGAGGCTGTATTTATGAACTGATCTTCACAAAACTTCTTGGGTACCTTTGTTATCACCTTGGGATGAGAATGAGTGTTTCTGGGTACGGTCCAAAATTCAAGATGGCTGCCAGTGGCCACTTTGTACCGAAATTAGGTCCAATCAGTTTTTTGTCATAAGTTCTATACAGCTCGTATTTATGAACTGATCTTCACAAAACTTCTTGGGTACTTTTGTTTTCACCTTGGGGCAGGAACGAGTGTGTTTTGGGGTGCCTTTGTTATCACTGTGCTATGAGAACAAATATTTTGGGGTTCAGTCAGACCCACTCTGGGACTCAAAGATTTTTTTCTAGTTTAGCATCTGACTGTCACCCACCTTTACAATACTTTACCTATACATTTGTTACAGACAACGGTCAGTATTTATGTACAGACCGTTACAATACTTTATATGTACCTTTGTTATCAGGTCATTACCAAGATGTTTGTCATTGCTGTGTCACATACTATACATGTACATGTCTTTGTCTTGACAAGTTGAGCTACAGTGTCATTGACACTATCATTTTGTTTGTGAGTCTGAATTTTTATTATTACTAACAAAAATGTTTGAGGCGGTGGGTTAAAGGGAAATCGTCGAAATGTACAGTAGACTGTCTGTAAATACCGTTTAGATATCACGTGATATTCTCATAAACGGGGCGTGGTGGCTAAGTGGATGTAGGCTGCAAGCCGAGAGGTCTTCGGTTCGAATCCCCACTGCGGCAACCGCGTTGTGTACTTGGGCAAGACACTTCACCGCCATTACCCAAGTGGGGGCATGGTGACGTTGTGTACTAAGTCGTACTGCACGTCGACGGTGCACCTGTCTTCAACCAGTGCAGTTGCTCGCCCTTGCTCTGTAGTTCTCTCCGGGTACTCTGGCTTCCTCCACCCGTAAAACTGTCGTGGTCTTGATTAGCCATTCTGCAGAAATATATGACCTTAAACATCAATAAATAAATAATTCTCATACACCCCGTTGGACTTCGTAAACCCCGTTGGAGTTTAATGTATCGCACCGGATGCATTTTTTACTGACCAGTCAGGAAGCGTGCATAATTGTAAAAGGGTAAGAAAACCTATTATACCGGGCGGTAAGTTTCAGACAAGGTCAGAATAATGCGCCAAAAAGACAAATTGTGCACATATATTTTTTTAATTTTATGTGTTGGAAAAAATAAACATGGTGAATATATTGTAAAACGAACAAGGGAGCTATGTGTGCACATAATACGGCCTAATTATAGTTTGATAGGCAAAAGGGGCAAAGTGTCCATGAACTTTGTCGTCAAACTAACATTGATTTATATAATATCATCTTGCAGGCGATGAAAAACGAACTTCTTTTATTTTCGAGGGTAATTTTATAATACGGCGTTTTGATCTATGGCACATGAAAAGCTATTCCGTTCGCTTTTCAACCAGACAAGAATATAAAATACGATATAATAATAACACTTTGGCCAGCCGCTGATTTGTCGCGGTTCTCGGACGAGAAGGCCATGGTTACCCCTGAACTCCCAACTGCCTCCCTATTCCCACGCTTCTCCTCTCCTCCCAACACTCGGAGACAAACTGCTTGATGACATCACTTGTCCCATTCTTCCCAATCTCACCGTTTAGCATATTAACCCTCTCCTTTGAGTCTCCCCCTAACCACATGTCCTTCATTCTCCCATCCCACTTCCCCATTATACTCCCAGTGAATCTCATTCTTTTAGACTGATACTTTGGGCATTCTAGAAGAAAGTGTTCCAGGGTCTCCACCACGCCCAAGTTACACATCTGGCATTCCTTTTCACTGTTTTTCCCAATTTTTCCCCTCAGCTCCAGGGACCGCGACCTCAGCTTGAACAACAGTGACCCCCCCCCCCCCCCCCCCCCCAAGGTGCCATCAAAGTACTCTTCAAAACCAGGCTTCTCTTTATCACGCAGGCCACCCAATGATCGCTTTGATTTGACCCCCTCTCGCCAATTTCGGTTACAATCCTCCATGACCCTTTCCATGGCGATATTTTTGCCCTGGTTGGCCCCAAGGACAAGGCCCGAGATCTCCAATGAGTAGTTTTCTACTAGCTTCCTCACTTGGGTCATCCACCCCGTCTTGATATTTGAGTTGAAAGTTCTCAGGAACATTACTTTGCACCATCGGCTATCGGGGAGATTTACCAAATAATTAAGATAACCGAGTTTCAATAGGTCTATCCTGTCCTTGATCCTCATCCACCCAAGCTCACCCTGATCGCTTCTAGCGCTGCGGCATTACTCGAGCCTGTTATCCATCGGCCTGCATCGTTCTGCGGGATTTCCAAGCTCTTTACGGCTGTGTTGTTTAGGGGTACAACTTCCGTACCGTATGTTATACTTGGCAGACCCACCATTTCCCAAATAGTTTTCCCCGCGAAAACCTTATTGAAACTGTTTCTCCCTATAAGTTTCATTTGGTTAAGGATTCGCTTTCCCTTCAGAATTGATTTGTTTGTGTGGTTTCGGTAGATGCCTCTTCCTGTGATGTTTATATTTACCCCCAAATACTCGTAATCGCTAGTCTCTCCTACACTAAGAAGTCTACTGCTACCTTCCGGAATGCAGAACTCCCCCACTCTCCACCTTCGAGTGGGGTCCACTTTGCGGCCCACGGGTATAACTTTGCTCTTGCTTTCATTAAGTTCGAGTCTCCATTTGCTCCCATATTTCCCAACAATTCCCAGCATCTTCGCTAGCCTCTCTTCGCTTTCTGACACTAGCACCATATCGTCTGCAAAAAATAGCCCTGGGATCTTCAAGTCACCAACTGCAACTCCCTCGTCGCTATGCAGGAGTTCATCTCCTAAACCTTTGATGTACAATACAAAAAGAATTGGCGAAAGGATACACCCCAGTTTCAGGCCTATCTCCATAGGCACACGTTTTGTTGTAATGTTTTCCAGGCTAAGTTCACTCTGTACATCTTTATATAATGCTTTCATAATCCCAACAAACTCGACCCCAAGCCCAGAGCCTCCAGCTTGCACCACATACCCTCCCTCCATACTCTATCATATGCCTTTTTAACATCCAAAAAGGCCATGAACATCTTTTTCTTTTTTGCTTTCGCGGATTCTATCATTTGGGATAGCGTGAAAAGGTGGTCAGTGACTCTCCTTCCCTTCCTGAAGCCATTCTGGATTTCTCCCAAAAAACCCTTCTCTTCGATCACCTCCTCTAATCTCCCATACAGGACTTTACAAAAGACTTTTCCAATGTTGCTGCTGACAGAGATCCCTCGATAGTTATCCAAGACGTCTTTTTCCCCCTTTTTGTGAATAAATGTCACTTTGCTTTCCCTCCACGCCTTTGGGACCTCTTGTTTTTCTATGGCTAAATTGAATAGGGCAGTTAGGCTTTCCCAGAGTTCCTCTACCCCTTTTTTATAAACTCGTTAGGAATTTCGTCCACACCTCCCGCTTTTCCATTCCTTAATTTCGAGATCACCCTTCGCACCTCCTCAGTTTTGATTTCGCTGCACACGAAGTTCGATAGATTTTCCTCGACCTGGTTCGGACACTCTGGTGGGTTCCCCATTCCCCATCGCTTATCGTTTACCTTTTCCCAGTGCTTGACTAGTTCTATACGATATATATATCTGGAAGGGATTCCGTACACACCTGCTAGACAGGCTGTCTACACTTCAGGATTTCTCCAGTTGAATAACTAAGTTCAGCATGCATGCATACCGGTACTCGTACGAATTTAGGGCTGTAAATTCGAAACAATCTATAATTTATTTTTAGTCGTGGGATTAAATTTGAAATCTGTGAATAAGGATTGTCGGGGAGCGCAGCCTCCCTTCCCCCGTCGGGGAAATCCTGGCAGGTGACGAAATGATAGGGTTATGAATATCCAAAGGGGTACATGGCCTGGGTAAACTGTGGGACAATCATTAATTCCTTGTTCGGAATGAATAATCGAACAGCCTTGGTAGAGTGTGCTGAAATTGTCTCCCTTGGAAAATAAGTCACCTATACCGCGAATCGTTAAATACATCGTCAAAGAATAAACAGTTAAAAACAGATTGATGATACAACTGCTTACAGTTCCTTGTAGCAAATGTTATACCACAGCATATTGTGATTTAAATCAAAATCAGAAGAATTCCACCCTGTAACAAGATAGCTCATAATTTTCGTTGATAGCCTGTGTGTGAGGACTCGTCTATTTACCCCAAACTGACCATTCCACAAATCAAATGTATCTTTTACAGCCCAAAAATCACCACTAGGATGTAACCATATATAACCTCAAATAACTTATTTCAAGCAATATTATCCTGTACAGGCCTGGCATTTGCAGGAGAGCGATTTAAGGGC
Source organism: Pictodentalium vernedei (assembly GCA_031216915.1). NCBI lineage: Eukaryota > Metazoa > Mollusca > Scaphopoda > Dentaliida > Dentaliidae > Pictodentalium > Pictodentalium vernedei. The sequence goes on along the minus strand of CM062290.1, from coordinate 57,810,577 downwards.
CTATATAAGTAATGGAATTTTGTTTATTTTGAAAATTCTCACCTCTGATATTCCTTCAATTCAAATTAAATATACACAAAATGTACATCAAAATGAAGGTTGGAATGTATAGAACACGAAACATATGTCTAATCAACTCATGGGGTCGACTGTAGGCACCACTGGTTCCTGGAAGTCTGCTGCCGTATTCGCACCAGAACTGATAATTTAATAATATTTCACGAAAACAACTTGTGGCCAAATGTGCTTTACATATCCAAGAACAAAGCTAGGGGATAAAAATTCTTCAAAACACGGCGACAGAGCTGCATTGGGGGAAATTCCAAAGCCTTTGCTTTTGTTTACGTATGGGTATACTTTCGATTTCCGGTCGACGTCATCGGAGAGAAAAAGCATGTAAAAACAACGCTGTCTAAAATCAAATAATGAAAAAGATCGCCTTCATACAGTATACTGTTATTAGATAGAGATTGCACATTTGCCATATTTAATGCAAGCTATCATGATACCTGTTGAAATTTCTTAGAATTACTATTTTATTTTTTGATGGAAATTCGTGGTAACGAGTGATTTGCACATGTCTGTCGAGCATGGAAACCATCTTCAATACCAAATGCAGGCTGTGTTGTCCTTTTCCAAAATGCAGACCTGTCACTGTATTCGAAAGTGTTTTGAATGCCTAGCTTTGTTCTTGGATATATGAAGCACATTTGGCCACAAGTTGTTCTGATGAAATATTATTTTATTATCAGATCTGGTGCTAATACGGTAGCAGACTTCCAGGAACCAGTGATGCCTACAGTCGACTCTATGAGTTGATTACATATGTGTTTCATGTTCTATACATCCCAACCTTCATTTTGATGTATAATTTGTGTATATTTAATCTGAATTTAAGGAATATGAGAGGAGAGAATTTCAAAATAAACAAAATTCCATTACTTATATAGGCCCTTCATCGCTCGCCTACTGCTCGTCTAAAAAAAAAATAAGGACGAAATCTAGCCCCACCCTGACATTAGGAAGTAATGATTACCATAACAACCAATTCCTAAAACCCACATTTTTTCAGATTTCTGCTGTGTTAGTGATCTCTATAAGATGGCTGCACTGCCCTTCCCACACCTCAGGGCCTTGCCAAGTCCCGGAGGTTTGGGGGGTGGGGCTGGCCTTTAAATTGGTTTCTAGACAACTCGTACCCACGGCAACTCGTACAAGTCAAGTCGTACCCAAAATTGGACGACTCGTACCCATTTTCAGCTGGACAACTCGTACCCCTAATTGGACAACTCGTACCCAAGATTGGACAACTCGTACCCATGGCTGGTCAGCTTGTACTTGGTGTTTAATTGTATGGGCGAAGGCAGTTAATGGCCTAAGAAATATAGAAGTGGGGATTTTGCTTTTGTTTGATCCGTTTAAGGTGCTATAATAGTAATGGAAATCAGTTTACTTTGAAATTCCTTCGTCAGATATTCCACGAATATGAATGAAATATACACAAAGTTTATGTCTAAATGACGGCTGTGATACACAGAACAGGAAACATATATTCATTGACTGTACTTTGTTGAAAGCAGGCACCAATGGTTCCTGGAAGTCTGCAATCGTATTCGTATGAGAACTGGGATGAATGACCCCCCCCCCCCCCCCCCATGCCCCCCAACCCCGACACCCGGTTTCTGCACTTCAATATTGGGAAATAGAGTACTGGAAAAAACATCGACCTTCTCTTTGTCGGTGCGTGTGAAAGAACCGTCTTCCTTCTTAAGGGGTTTTGCTGCGGCTTTACAGCCCTTGTTTTTTTTGCCCAGTTAGGATTTTGAAAGAGTCCGAGAATTTCCCGTTTACGTTGGCTGTTGCCTTTTCCCAGCTGGCTTGTTTTTCAGCTTTGAGGGCTTCTTTGACTTCGCCGCGAAGGCGGTTGTATGTTTTTTTTAGGTCAGATTTCTTGCTGTGGTAAGATTCGGTTTCAAGAGCGCGAAGAGCTTTCCGTTTAGTTTTGATTAGTGACAGAGTGTTGCCTGAGATAGTGTTTCTCCAGGGGCGTACTTCTTCTTTTGGGCTTATTTCATTCAGGGTCCAAGTAAAAAGCTCTAATACATCTCTCTCTATGAGTCCACCAGCTCGCATCAACTGATTTCTGTCGGAAATTTTATGGTCAACACAGACATACCTGAAAACTCGACAGTCATTTAATTTAGACTTACCCGGCAGTGACAGGTGTGAGATCATGAAGCATCTATTACCTTATAGTCGATTGGTGTTTAATTTTCTTCCAATTATCTGTGCATATTATTATCGCCAATTAGGTTAATCTTCCGGTTGGGAGGTGTGTTTTTCTAACAATTATTTTCCATGACAATCATGAAAATTGAATGATAATTAGCATTTTTGTAAGGTTTGCAATTCTCTCTCTCTCTCTCTCTCTCTCTCTTCTATATATCTCTCTCTCTCTCTTTATAGGCACCTGACTCTCGTGCCTCAACCGATCGAAACAAAAATTGGCACAGGTCTATATAGATGTAATTTGACCAGGAAAGGGACTTCTGATGGGCCCGATCGCGTCCGACATCGCATTAATCCTTCAACCAAGGAGGGGTGGGGTATGTGGGGGAATGAGCCCCGATCGCATCTGATTTTGCGTTAACCCCTCAACACGTGAAATGCTGGGTATGGCTACCACTACAACAAAATATGATGTAGAAAAGCCCTCAGACGTTTAACGAAGAGCCAAAGATTACCCGATTTTTTTTTTGGGGGGGGGGGGGGTGGGGTCGTCTCCCATATCTACACCACTGTATTAATATATAATTTAAATATTTCCTGTTTCCTTTGAATTGCTCTCTTGATGAAATGCTCATACCGACGAAATTGACTTTCGGCGAAGTCTGTTCAGACTGTTCTGCTGAGATAAATACTAAAAATGGAAAGTTTTTGCCTTTATGCACACCCATTGAAAGTAGACACTCATCTTCTCAAGTCCTTCAGCCAATATTTGCCTTCGCCCATACAGTTAAAGACCAGGGACATGTTGACCAACTGTGGGTACGAGTTGTCCAACCTTGGGTACGAGATGTCCAACTGTGGGTACGAGTAGTCCATCCGAAAATGGGTACGAGTCGTCCAATTTTGGGTATGACTTGACTGGTACGAGTTGCCATGGGTACGAGTTGTCCTGATACCTTTAAATTCTTCCCAAATAATGACAGTGAATGCTGTGCCCAAATAAGATACTTGCACTCAAATTATGCAGAGTTTGAAACTTTTTCCAAAGTTTTTCAGTGTTTCGGCAATATATATTTTGGCAAGGTTTCCCTGATGCTTGCAAAATAGCTTGGAGCTTACCTTCGAATCAAATAATGCAACAGATAAATAATTTTTAAAAAAAACCCACAGAGTTCGCCATAGAAAGGCAACCGGCACTGACACTTTCAACGCCGATTGCTTTTCTTTGGCAAATTCTATATGATCATGCACTTAAAGCAGGAGATCTGTTATATGTATGTTTGTGGCTTTCCTATTAAACATCATGCGTAATTTTCATTAAGGAGCTATATGGGTAATGGAATTTTTTTTATTTTTCTCACCCCTAATATTCCTTAAATTCAGATTAAATGTACACAAATTATACATCAGTAACATCAAAATGAAGATTGGGTTGTATAGAGCACAAAACACATATGTAATCAACTCATAGAGTTGACAGCAGGCACCACTGGTTCCTGGAAGTCTGCTATTGTATTCGTACCAGAACTGATAATAAAATAATATTTCGCAAGAACAACTCGTGGCCGAATGTGCTTCAGATATTCAATTACAAAGCTAGAAATTCATTCAAAACACTTTCAAGTGCAGTGCATTTTGGAAAAGGACAACACTGTCTACATTTTATTGAAGATGGTTTCCATGCTCGACAGACATGCACAAATCACTCGATACCACGAATTTCCATCGAAAAACAAAATCGTAATTCAAAGAAATTTCAACAGGTATCACGATACCTTGCATTGAATATGGCAACTGTGCAGTCTTTAGTAACAGTATACTGTATTAAGGCGATCTTTCTCATTATTGGATTTTAAACGGCGTATATAAATGCCTTTTCCGTCCAATGACGTTGACCAGAAATCAAAAGTAAATTCATATGTAAACAAAAGCAAAGGTTTCGGAATTTACCCCCATGCAGCTCTGTCGGTGTTTTTTGAAGAATTTTGATACCCTAGCTTTGCTCTTGGATATGTAAAGCACATATGACCACAAGTTGTTGTCGTGAAATATTATTAAATTAGCAGTTCTGGTACGAATACAGTAGCAGACTTCCAGGAACCACTGGTGCCTACATGTAGGCACCACTGGTTCCTGGAAGTCTGCTACCGTATTCGTACAGTCGACTCTGTGAGTTGATTGCACAGGTGTTTCGTGTTCTATACATCCCAATCTTCATTTTGATGCACATTTTGTGTATATTTAATGTGAAGTGAAGGAATATCAGAGGTGAGAATTTTCAAAATAAACAAAATTCTATTACTTATATAACCCCTTAAAATAGGACTTTGGCTCAACACAAGGAAACTAAAGAAACCTTCTTGAGTACCCTTACATCATAGGGTGGTGGAAACCAGTGATAATGGTGAAGACCTATAACAAGGGATTCTTAAGTATCATTTTAAGAGGGGAGACCTGAAACCTAAAACAGACGCCAAGAAGAAGAAATACCGGCGCCTTTTCCCCAACCATGCACCTGCCACAATATGGCTGATCCATATTTGCAATTGTGCCCAAATTAGACAGATCTAAAGATCTGAGGAGGGGCAGTGTAGCCATCTCACAGAGACTACCGTGTTAGTAGCTCCAAATAAAATGTACAAAGCCCACTTGTACTACAAATAGTAAAACTTCATTTTTCCACTCTTAGCTTCTGTATGCTTGAGATCTAATTGCTCCCCTAGGCCATGAGAGTGGAGCGATTTTTAGCCTTCTTGCATTTTTAAGAATGCCAAGCCAGCCTGTAAAGTGCACATTCAGGCTTTAAAGATGTGCTGAATTTGGTGACGCCACATGCATCTCGAAACCTCACCTGGAAATGATAAGCGCCAATTAACCTAATATTGACCCTACTTCAAAATACCCCCGTATATGGGTGATTTTGAAGTAGGGTCGATATTAGGTCAGGTTTCCAGACTCCCGTGGTGACACTAAGAATTATAATTTATAATAGAGTATGTGGATGGTGGATTGTAACTAAATCACCCATGGAGTGGAGTTATCACCCAAGCTATAACTTTCAAATTCCGTACATATCAACAAAAAACACAAGCAGTGTTTCAGCCAATGGACCTCCGGGTTTAACCCAGAGGTCCATTGACTGAAATTTTTCTGGTGTTGGTTGTGCTTTGCAACAAATTTGCAATTATTGCTCAGGTGTAATCTCCACTCTGTGGGTGATTTAGAGATAAAATACTCTCCACAGACTGTAGAGCTTTGAATTGGGGGGATAAAATATGATTTATTGTTTGTTCCAAGCTTGGACCCAAATCCAAGTCTGTAATATATTTCTTTTGGTGTGGTACATCATGTGTGCGTACCACGTCAAACAATTATATTGCAGCCTTTGGATCCAAGGTTGGACTGGGGAATAGTGATCCTGCTGATTGGAACAACAGTTCAATCCAGTAGGAGAAAAAAATTGGAAACTCAGAAAGGAATTTGCCTTGCTTCTGTTATCAACATTTTTCAGACTTCATAAATTTTTTGGATTGATGATTGGTGAAGAGGGTGGGGGTTGGCTTAAAGTTCCTTTTCTACCACGCTGGGAAAATTCTTTCAATGTGATGATCCCCTGGAATGCAGTAGGTCAAAAATGTTTGGTAGGGGCCAGCATCACTGAGTCAATGTTTTTTGTTCCATCCAGCAAGGTTATAAGCAATATTACATATTGAGGGCATAAATTGACAAAATCTAATTGGCAGATTATAAACCCACCTCCTCCTGTTTGCAAGTGTCTGGATGCTCCACCAACCAGAAGTATAATGTTCAAGACTTATATTCCATCTAAATTTGGGAGAATCCATTTGTAAAACGGTTGCGAGAATCAATACATGCTATGATTGTCCTAGGATTCCATTAGGGCCCCCTGGTTGAACCCCTGTTGTACACTGATACCACATGCTAGCCCTTTACCCAACGCTGCATTTCAATTTCTAAAATCCAGATTGAATTTGATAATTTTTAAAAAAAAATTATCAATTCATATATTTATCAATAAAACCTTACAAATATGGATGCCATTGGAACCAGCTCATTGAGCTGGTTCCAATGACAGCCATATTTGTAGTTTTATTGAATTTGACGAAGTGTCAGGATATTTTAGGTCATGTGTTTGCCTTGTCTTGGTTAATTTGATGCTGCTATGTTATGAAAAGCTGTTAAATTGACTCAATTCTTTTTATGCGAATCCCAGCAGAGGTGAAGCGAGAATCTACATGGATTCTCGCTTGCTTGTTTGCGCAAATCTTTACGAGAATGGATTCTCGGATTCTCATTGAAATATAAGCCCTGATGTTATTTTTATACAGTAGTGTGATTCTGAAAAATATCTTTAATGTGAAGGTTATTAAAATGATACATTTTGATATCGTCGCATTGGGTGAAGGGTTAACAAGACAAGTTTTTGATCAGAATTACACATACAATTAACATATTGATACCTTACAATGCCACAGAAGAAAAAATAACGTTGAATTTCATTAATACTCTCAGGTTCCAAATAAACAGGCATATACAGTTAAAACTAGAAGTCCTGTCATGAAATGCTCACAAGTAGCACATAGATCTGCGTGTTAATCTACACATTATGAGCATAGTAAGGCTATCAAATTCTGTACATATTGCCTGTGCACAGCAATGTTTCAGCCAGTGGACCTCCAGGTAACCCGGAGGTCCATTGGCAGAAACACTGCCTGTGTTTGCTATGAGTAACAAGGAGAGCCTGCCATGCTTTGGATGCCATTCGATATGGCAATTGCGCACAATTACGGCTACATAAGCGCACAGTTCGTGACATGACATCTAGTTTTAACTGTATGCTTATTAATTTTGGAAAGATTTTCCAACCTGTATGATCACGTTCTGAAGTTTTTATGGTCTCCATGTTTCAGGGCCTGGCATTTTAAGGAGAGCGGTTTATGCTTGCCTTAAAAAAGTCAAGCAGGGTTAAAACTAGCCCTCCTGGCCTTAGAAAATAATGGCCTTAGAAAATAATGATTACCATAAAAGCCAATTTCATAAAACCCACATCTTTTCGAATCTCTGCTATGTTAGTTTGTTCCTGGAAGATGGGGCCATGCAGCCATCTCACAGAGACTACCTTGTTAGCACAACCAATTAAAATGTACAAAGACCACCAGGCAGAATTCATTAAAAGCAAATGTTCATTTTGCCACTTTTAGATTTTGAATGCTATAGGAGAGCTTATCTCCCCAAAACCATGCAAGGGGTTTGATATTTAGCTCTCCTGCATTTTTAAGACTGCCAAGCATGATGTTTTCAACAAATGGAATCGACATCAAGTGAACGCCTGGTTTGTGTAGGCCATGGCATCCCAGAATAATCATGGAAAACAAAAGTATTTTTCTGAGGCCTGGAAGTTTTGGAAAAATGGGGGTTTTTATTGCTGTAGTGTGGAAAAGCCATGGACATTCATCATGATAATGCAGTACGCCATTTTCCCCCAAAACTCATGCTTCCAAATCCCGAAAAAGATGACGTGGTGATCATACTAACAAGAAAAGGTCACGGAAATTGGGTAGAAAATTGGTGGGGGGGGGGGGGGGGGGGGAGGGGGAGGGGAGGGGGGGATGGTGAGGGGGCAGAAAAAAAATGCATGAACATAGGTGGGGTGGGCAGGAGAGCTATAGTGATCACTCACCGTCCATCGTCCGTCGTCATCCGAGAACATGGTGTTTGCGTCTTCTCCTCCCAAACCGCTGGACCAATTTAATTGATATTTGAGATAATAGTTTGTTTTGACATCGCAATTTGATTTTGTTCAAATGAAGTTGCCTCGCCCTTAGGTGGGGCCACACCCAAAAAGTGTGCTGAAATCTTAAAAAATCTTCTTCTCATGAACCAGCAGTAGCAGAGACTTGATATTTGGTGTGCAGCTTCCTTTTGAGGAGTAGACTCAGATTTGTTCAAGAGAAGTTTGTGGGGCTATACTTGGCGTCGTTATGGGAGGGGCAAAATTTCTATTTTCCAAACCGAGAGGCTGATTTGAACAAAATTTTATGTGAGGGCTTATTGGGTCATAAGTACCTAATTTATGCTGATTTTTTTTTTCCCATAGCCCCATGGGAACTGCAGGAGCTAAAAATAGAAAAAAATTAAAATGCCCATATCTCCAAAACTGCACGGCACCGAGAATTTTTATTTGGTGTGAAGCTTCCTTAGGAACAACAGAAAGAATTGGTAAAAAAAAATTGCCATCGGTTTTATCATAGGGTACAGTTTCGGGACTTTGAAAAAGTGCTGAGTCAGCACTTTTTAACACTGTAGGCAATGGGAAAAACATTAAAAAATCGTCTTCTCCAGATCCAGAAGGCAGAATCTTTTGATATTTGGTATGCAACATTGTAGGATGGATCTGATTCAAGTTTGTTCAAATCGGCCCCCTGGGTTCATATTTGGGCTCAGTATAGGATCCCGATTTCGAACTTAGTGCATTTCAGGCAAATTTCTTAAAAAATCTTCTTCTCCAGATCCAGCTGGCAGAATCTTTTGATATTTGGTATGCAACATTGTGGGGTGGATCTGATTCAAGTTTGTTCAAATCGGCCCCCTGGGTTTATATTTGGGTTCAGTATAGGAGCCCAAATTTGAACTTACTGCATTTCAGGCAAATTTCTTTGAAAATCTTCTTCTCCAGATCCAGCAGGCAGAATCTTTTGATATTTGGTATGCAACATTGTGGGGTGGATCTGATTCAAGTTTGTTCAAATCGGCCCCTTGGGTTTATATTTGGGCTCAGTATAGGAGCCCAAATTTGAACTTAGTGCATTTCAGGCAAATTTCTTTGAAAATCTTCTTCTCAAGATCCAGCAGGCAGAATCTTTTGATATTGGGTATGCAACATTGTGGGGTGGATCTGATTCAAGTTTGTTCAAATCGGCTCCCTGGGTTTATATTTGGGCTCACTATAGAAGCTCGAATTCGAACTTAGTGCATTTCAGGCAAATTTCTTCAAAAATCTTCTTCTCCAGATCCAGCAGGCAGAATCTTTTGATATTTGGTATGCAACATTGTGGGGTGGATCTGATTCCAGTTGTTCAAATCGGCCACCTGGATTCATATTTGGGCTCACTATAGAAGCCCAAATTCGAACTTAGTGCATTTCAGGCAAATTTCTTCAAAAATCTTCTCCTGATCCAGCAGGCAGAATCTTGTGATATTTGGTATGCAACATTGTTGGGTGGATCTGATTCAAGTTTGTTCAAATCGGCCCCCTGGGTTTATATTTGGGCTCAGTATAGGAGCCCAAATTTGAACTTAGTGCATTTCAGGCAAATTTCTTTGAAAATCTTCTTCTCAAGATCCAGCAGGCAGAATCTTGTGATATTTGGTACGCAGCATCCTTAGGGGGGTGAGATTCAAGTTTGTTGAAGCCATGTCCCTAGGACCATATTTGGGCTCACTGTGGGAGCTTGAATTGTAACTTTGTTTGAAATGAGGAATTTTCTTAAAAAATCTTCTTCTTCAGATCCAGCAGTCGGAATGGTTTGATGTGTGGCGAGTAGCATCCTTGGGGGGGGGGGGGGGGGGGGGGGGGGGGGGGGAGGGGGGATTCAAGTGTGTTAAAGCCAAGTCCATGGGTCCATATTTGGGCTCCCCGTGGGATCCCAAATTATAACTTAGTCAATATGAGGAATTTTTCTTTAAAAATCTTCTTCTTCAGATTCAGCAGTTGGAATGTTTTGATATTTGGCATGGATCAACCTTAGGGGGCTGAGATTCAAGTTTGTTCAAGCCAAGTCCCTTGGTTCATATTTGGGCTCACTATGGGAGCCTGAATGACAACTTAGTTCAAAATGAGGAATTTTCTTTAAAAATCTTCAGATCCAGCAGATGAATGCATTTGATATTTTTTATGCAGCATCCTTAGGGGGGGGTAAGATTCAAGTTTCTTCAAGCCATGTCCCTAGATCCATATTTGGGCTGATTGTGGGAGCTCGAATTGTAACTTGGTTCAAAATGAGGAATTTTCTTTAAAAATCTTCTTCAGATCCAGCAGTCGGAATGTTTTGATATTTGGTGTGCAGACTCCTTAGGGGTGTGAGATTCAGGTTTGCTAAAGTCCAGTCCCTGGGTTCATATATGGGCTCCCTGTGGGAGCCCGAATTATGACTTAGTTCAATATGAGGAATATTCTTTAAAAATCTTTTTTTAGATCCACTGGTCAGAATATTTGGATATTTGGTTTCAGCTTTTCTTAGGAGGAGCAGATGCAACTTGTGGAAATCAATTCTCTGGGTTGGTATTTAGGCTACCATGTCAGGTGAGCGCCCTCAGGCCCCCTGGGGCCTCTTGTTTTACTTTTTCACTGTTATGCATCTTTTGTGGCCCAAACTGTATCAAAATGTCACCAATTGATCATAAGAGTCCATTTAGAAGCATTATTAACAAAACTAATCCGCTTAATATAAAAATATTGGAGAATTTCATCCAAAACTGACTTCTGGATGGGGGTGGGTGCCCAATATTGAGCGGAAAAAATTGCCCGATAGTTTTCTCTGAACGTCAACAAAACTATATATTCACAACATCATTCATATCAAGTTTTTTTTCTTAATGGAACATTCTTTAAAATAGAGCATAGTATATATAATATTGTCTAATGAGTCAAAATACCTGAATGAAAAAACTGAAAATATTAATTTTTATTTCACCAAAAACAAAAAAGTCTGATTTAACAAAAGCAAAAAAAGTCTTGATGGTTACAGTGTTTTTGAGTAGTAGTAAATTAATTATAGGCACAACTGACACAGTGCTCACATATGCCTGCATATGCCAAGATTTACAGAAACTAGACTGTTTGAAGTGCATATGGTGTCTTCCCACTAGACCAATTCCCCTTAGACCAACTACATAGTGTTTCTGGTTAAGGGTTGATTAGGGATAATTAAGAAAACAATTATTTATAAAAATCTGCCCAACATCCTGCAACATCTATAAAATATCGACAAGCCAGAAAATGAGCCGACTACCAGCTGAAAAATGTGGTCCCCAGAGGGTGAATTTGGTGATGCTACCCTGCACAGCAGGGTAGCATCAATAAATTTACCCTCTGTGAACCATTCTGCAAATGAAAGACTGCTTATTTTCAGGCTTGAATATCAATAACATTAAATACATTTATAAATATTTAAAAATATATCAAATTATTGAAAATTATTTTTAAAATAGAACACACCAGTTGGTCTAAGGGGAATTGGTCTTTTGTGAATTGGCCTTGTGGGAGTTGGTCTACAGGGAACTGGTCTAGTGGGAATGAACCGTTCATATCAGAGATAAAATTAGGAAAAGCATATTTAAATTTGGCTTAAAATCAAAGGTTTCTGGGAAAAAGAATAATTTAGATTCATTTGCAAGGTAAACACTGAGAAAACACATTTAGTTTGTCTCAATTGTATGATCTGGTTTGATTGGGGTTTTACATCGCTTTCAACAACTATGGCTATATGATGCCTATAACACAATGTTGTTAGTTCCCAAGATGAAGGTAGAATTATTCAAGTAGATTCACTGGATGGCTTAACCCTTTACCTAACGAATTGCACGAATCCGTCTGCATAATATGCAAATTGAGCAGTTTAAAAAATTGAATTTTTCAAAATACTTCAACAAAACCATATCATGTGACCCCTCATTGGAACAAGATCATTGAGCTCATTCCAATGAGGGGTCACATGATATGGTTTTGTTGAAATTTTTTGAAAAATTCAAAAAAAATTATATTCAAAATAATAAAATTTGATATCGTCTGCGTTGGGTAAAGGGTTAAGGAATCCACCAACCACTGGAAGAACTGACAAGCTCATCCACACAGACACCTCAATATAAGGATAATACAAATTCCTTAGAATTTGCTACATCAATATAGTATTAAAATGTCAGTATGAACAGCCAGGTTATCGCTTCTGTGAGTTAACCTGGCTACAAAATGTGGACCTAATATACCCAGGTCCATATGGGGTTCAAGCAGGCCTGAAAATAAGCAGTCTGACATTTGCAGAATGAGGTTCCCAAAGGGTGAATCTGATGATGCTATCCCACACAGTGGGCCAATTTATCATCTGGGTACTTTTTTCCATTTAGTTTTGAGACCCTGATTCAGATTGTGATTCACAGAGGGTAAATATAGTGATGCTACCCTGCTGTGCAGGGTAGCATCACTAAATTCTCCCTGTGGGGACCTCATTTTGCAGATGACAGTCTGCTTATTTTTTGGATGGGTTCAAGCTATACAGTAATGTTTCTTTGTGAACTGATGTGAATCTGGTAGGTATTGAAAAATGCATCTGGTAGAGTAAATGGAAAAATGTGTGGACATATAAGAATATGCATTGAATCAGTGTGCATTATGCGTTTCGAGTTAGTGTTCAAGTGTCAAAGTCTGTAAAATGTATGAGAAGGGGGTGTGTCCCCCACAATGTAATGGAAAAAATATGCAGGAAAGGATAGGTGGGTCAGAAAATCTGCAAAATAAAAATTTCCACCTATCTTCACACAATTTTTTTCTGGCCCTTTACTCCCCCCCCCCCCCATCCCACCCCCCACCCCCCACACCCCTCAAGAAAGTAGTGGAAAAGTCTTGAAATATGATTCTCAAAAAAAGTATACGAACCCTGAATGAAAGTATTATATTCGGCATTTACAACCTCCTCATCCTATCGAACAGAGAATATGGAATGCTTGTACAATGGGGGAGGTGGAACCAGAATGGCATTTCATATTGGAATGTCCGCGCATTCTGCATCATTGAGAGAAAAATTATTTCGTGCAATTTCGGACAAAAAATTGACTTTCCTCTAATGGATACAATGGAGAAATTTAAAGTAATAATGACTAATGATAATCCAGTGCTGTGCAATGTTATTTGTAACATGGTCCAGCTCTTCTTTCACAAGAGGGACTTATCTGTAATATGATTTATGTATGTCATATGAATTAGTGTGTTTTATGATTCTGTTTATGTTGATTCTGTGTGTAGCAATCTGCCTTTATTCTGTTGTATTTGCTGAATAAATCTTATCTTTTCTTATTAGTAAACTGTTGTATCAAGGCAACATATCTTAATACCTTCTGTTCACACTTATTTAATCAACTATTCTTTATTAAGGACCTGCTGTCATATACATTATGTCATGCTAGTAGTCTGTATGTGATATTTTAAACCTTGTATATTTATTTTATTGGTGTTTAAGGTCACATACTTATGTACAATGGCTAATCATGACCGTGACAGGTTTACAGGTGGAGGAAGTTGGAGTACCCGGAGAGAACCACCAAGCAACGACGAGCAGCTGCCAGCTCCCCAACATCGTAACTCCACACTATAGCACAGGCAGGGTTAGATTGGTTGATGACATACGCACCATCGACGTGCAGTACGCCTTATTGGCGTCATCGGGCCACTCATGTGGACAATCGAGGTTAAGTGCCTTGCCCAAGGACACAACGCGGGATTCCAAATCGATCGCTCAGATGGTCACCCATCCGAAGATTAACCGGGCTCGATGTTGCTTACCTTTGGTGATCTGTTGGGAACCAGTTACCGCAACGTCACCACGCTCATTTTAACCCTTGTACACTTTATGCTTTGAAGGAATGATGTAATATATGGCAAAGTGTTTTAACCCTTGTACACTTTGGCATATATTACATCATTCCTTGAAAGCATGAAGCTGCCATATGCAATGCTTAGGCACTGCAGTTGGCTTAGGCTGCACAATATTCTAAACTGAAAACCGGTAATGTTAGTTTATCAAATTTTTCAATAAATTCAACAAAACAATGTTATGTGACCCCTCATTGGAACGAGCTCAACGAGCTCGTTCCAGTGAGGGGTCACATGATATGGTTTTGTTGAATTTTTGTTTTAAATATTTCTTCGACTGCTGAATTTGTATATTACTTGGGCGGATACGGCCGAGTCGTTGGGTAAAGGGATAATAGTATTCATTGGGGACTACTCTTAAAACTCAAGACATCTTGAAACTTATTAAATTGTGGCTAAATAAATAGCAATGATAAATAAAATCAATATTTTTGTAATAATGTATCGAATTATCAATATACCTTCTTGTCAGATCACCGATATTAAGCAATGTCGAGCCCGGTTGGTCCTCGGATGGATGATCATCTGAGCGATTGATTTGAACTCCCGCTTTGTGTCCTTGGGCAAGGCACTTAACCCCAATTGTCCACCTGGGGTAACAATGACGCCGTGTACTAAGGCGTACTGCATGTTGATGGTACCCATGTCTCCAACCAATCTAACCCGGCCTGTGCTGCAGTGCGGAGTTATGATGTTGGGGAGCTGGCAGCTGCTTATCGTTGCTCGGTGGTTCACTCCAGGTACTCTGGCTTCCTCCACCCGTAAAACTGTCACGGTCGTGATTAGCCATTGTGCATAAGAATGTGACCTTAAACACATGCCACATGCCCTGTCCCCACATCCCTGTTTCAGGGGTGTCATCTTCAATTCTCCTAACTTTGAAATTGCAGTTACAAAACTGATGGCACTTGTTACCAAGATATTCTGAAGTGCCTACTAATAGTACAGGATAGTTTCTGTGAATTAACCCTTTACCCAACATAACGGCTACAAAATTCACCAATTAATTTTCATTATTTTTTCATTTTTTGTCTCAAAAACATAGGTTATGACCCCTCATTGGAATGAGCTTGTTGAGCCCATTCCAATGAGGGGTCATAACCTATTTTTTTGAGACAAAAAAATTTGTTATTCAATAATTTTTAGCTCAACATTGGCAAAGCCAAATTTGAGCTTTTGTCATGGCCCGTCATCCATCTGTTTGCCTGTCCGTACGTCAACAATTGGATACGGCTCAGGCAAAAGGTCGTATTTATGAACCGATCTTTACGAAACTTCTTGGGTACCTTTGTTATGACTGCGGGACGAGAACGAGTGTTTTGGGGGTGCGGTCCAAAATTCAGGATGGCTGCCAGCCGCCATTTTGTACCGACGATGCAGAAATCTGTTTTTTGTACTGAACTTCCATATGAAAGCTCTGATTTGAATAATTTCTTGTATGAATGTTTAGTACCATGAGATACATTGCATATCATACGGGTTTTTTTCTCGTGCTTAAATTATGCAAATTAGACTAACTTTGATTTATTTAGTGTTACTTTCTGCACTGTAGGTGCAAATGCCAATACGGCTCGGGCTAGAGGCTGTATTTATAAACCGATTGTTATGAAACTTCTTGGATACCTTTGGTATCACCGTTGGACGAGAACGAGTGTTTTTGGGTGTAGTCCAAAATTCAAGATGGCCGCTGGTGGCCATTTTGTACAAACTTAGGTGCAATCAGGTTTTTCTGCAGAACTTCCATATGAAAGTATTGATTTGAATAATTTTTTGTATGAATGTTTAGTACCATGGGATACATCACATATAATACAGGTTTTTTTCTCGTACGTAAATTATGCAAATTAGACTAACTTTGATGTATTTAGTGTTACTTTCAGCACTGTAAGTGCAAATGCCAATACGGCACGGGCTGGAGGCCGTATTTATAAACCGATCATTACGAAACTTCTTGGATACCTTTGGTATCACCGTTGGACGAGAACGAGTGTTTTTGGGTGCGGTCCAAAATTCAAGATGGCCGATGGCAGCCATTTTGTACAAAATTAGGTGCAATCGGATTTTTGCACAGAACTTTCATATGAAAGTGCTGATTTGAATAATTTTTTGTGTGAATGTTTAGTACCATGGGATACATCACATATAATACGGGTTTTTTCTTTGTGCAGAAATTATGCAAATTAGATGAACTTTGATTTTTTCAGTGCTACTTACACGTAGTAAGTACACATGTCAATACGGCTCGGGCTGGAAGCTGTATTTATCAACTGATCTTCACGAAACTTCTTGGGTACCTCTGTTATCACCTTGGGATGAGAACAAGTGTTTCTGAGTGCGGTCCAAAATTCAAGATGGCTGCCAGTGGCCATTTTGTACCAAAATTAGGTCTAATCAGTTTTTTGTACACAACATCTATATGGCTCAGGCTAGAGGCGGTATTTATGAACCGATCTTTACGAAACTTCTTGGGTACCTTTGTTATCACCGTGGGATGAGAACGAGTGTTTTGGGGTCTGGTCCGAAATTCAAGATAGCCATTTTGTACCAAAATTAGTGCAATCAGTCTTTTGTACAGAACTTCTGTATGAAAGTTCTGATTTGAATAAATTTTTGTATGAATGTTTAGTAACATGGAATACATCACAGGTTTCTTTCTCGTTTAGAAAATATGCAAATTAGATGAATTTTGATTTATTTAGTGCTACTTATACACTGTAAGTGCACTTGTCAATACGGCACCGACTGGAGGCTGTATTTATCAACCGATCTTCATGAAACTTTTTGGGTATCTTTGTTATCACCTTGGGATGAGAACGAGTGTTTCTGAGTGGCTGCCAGTGGCCATTTTGTACCGAAATTAGGTCCTATTAGTTTTTTGTTACAACTTCTATACAGCTCGTATTTATGAACTGATCTTCATGAAACTTCTTGGGTACCTTTGTTTTCACCTTGGGACAGGAATGAGTGTGTTTTGGGGTGCCTTTGTTATCACTGTGCTATGAGAACACATATTTTGGGGTTCAGTCAGACCCACTCTGGGACTCAAAGATTTCTTTTCTAGTTTAGCATCTGACTGTCACCCACCTTTACAAAACTTTACCTATACATTTGTTGCAGGCTATGGCCAGTATTTATGTAAATACTGTTTCAATACTTTATATGTAGCTTTGTTATCAGGTCATTACCTAGATGTCTGTCATTGCTGTGTCACATACTATACATGTACATGTCTTGACAAGTTGAGCTACAGTGTCATTGACACTTTCATTTTTGCAGGTGTCATCTGTTTTTCATGTTAGGTAAAGGTTTAATGATAGTGCAAGGCAGAATAAAACTATAGAATGGAAATTCCAAGATTTAAACCAATTTCTGTATTCGCAAGAATATTTTTTAGCCAAAAATATGTAGATACGCTTTTGCCTTGTTGATGCTAACTGACTATATATCTTGTTTGAATGTCCTTTACCAATGGAGATGTAGTTGGCTGAACCTTCAATCTATTATGGGAGATGGTATTATACCATTAGTGTGATGGATGTAGTTTCATCTATAAAAATAAGCTTGGCACATGGTGACTGATTGGCACTGCCTCTCTGGTATCAGACTTAAAATCTGTCCTGATTCACAAGAATCGGTTTTCATTCTCACAAACTCCTGCCATGGGAATCAGTTTTCTGTTTTTAAATAATTGAGAATACGAGAATACTCTTGTATACTTGTGAGTGAAACAAATGAATTTTCCATACTTAAAATCAAAGCCCATATTTACATATTTGCCAGAGTTTATTCCTTTAAGAGGGTAGTCCTACTTTTTGTGATTTTCTTGCCTTTTATTTCTATACAGAGCACTGCCCCTACATATATGAATTTAAACAAGCCTGGCAGTCTAGAAAATCAAGGAGTGCAAAACAATTGCCCTCCTCATGATCAAATTGCTTGGGAGTGCAATTGCACCTGAAATTTTTAATGTATATACTTGTATGCTATTTGGGTTATATTCACTTCAAGGTATTACTATTGTGACTGAAAAATTGTACTACATTCAGCTACATAGTGGAAAAATTGGCACACACATCTCATTATTAAAAATGTTGCATTCAATTCTTATGTGACTGTCTTCTACGTGTACTTTCAAAATGCGACACAGAATGGGTCATGAATTATTGTTAATCAGTGCACCATTGACAAATGATAACATATTTTAAAGGTAGTCCCAAACAGGTCTGGCAATCCAGAAAATCAAGGGGTGCAAAAAATTTCCCTTCTCAATGTTTTCTATGCATGCAGTATGCATGCAGCACTCCTGTACTCTTGAAGAATGCCAGGCCTGGAGTTTGGTCATCTTACTTCAATAGTTTCATCACCTTATCAGTGGTTTCTAGTGAAGTCTTGTCTGCCCATTTAGGCATCCAAGACTTCACTAGACACCACTGTTGAGGCACAGTGTTACCTTACTATGGGGGAGCAAAAGATATGGAGAATTTGCCAGACCTGTAAGGACAATTTCAGAATCTATGACGAGAATAAAATGAAGAATTTTGCGAGAATCAAAGTTGATTTTTGATGTGTTCTGTGTGCGAATCATTTGCGAGAATCGATTCTCATTCATGCATGCATTTTAAGCCCTGGGTATTATACCATGTCAGAGTACCAAAGGACCTTCCAAGAGCACCATTTCAAGAGTCATGGTCTGAGGCAAACTTTGTTAATCATTTTTATATGGACAGTCATATGAGCGGGCCGTATTATGATATGGCAATGTCTGCTTGTCCATCCATCCGTCTGCATGTTAGCTTTTGTTTGTTCATGCGATAACTTGAGGACAATTTCAGAATCTATGATGAGAATAAAATGAAGAATTTTGCGAGAATCACAGTTGATTTTTGATGTGTTCTGTGTGCGAATCATTTGCGAGAATCGATTCTCATTCACGCATGCATTTTAAGCCCTGGGTATTATACCATGTCAGAGTACCAAAGGACCTTTCAAGAGCACCATTTCAAGAGTCATGGTCTGAGGCAAACTCTGTTAATCATTTTTATATGGCCAGTCATATGAGCGGGCCGTATTATGGGATGGCAATGTCTGCCTGTCCATCCATCCGTCTGCATGTTAGCTTTTGTTTGTTCATGCGATAACTTGAAAACAATACATCCAACAGATACCATTTTTTTATGGTTGATTAGTCATGACTAGAGGATGGTTCCTTTCGATAACCAGCATTCTGGCATGTCCAATATGGCCACCACGGCGGCCATCGTGGATTTTCAGGGAATTGAAAACAATAATCGAACAGATACTGTTTTTTATGGTGATTAGTCATGACTAGAGGATGGTTCCTTTCAATAACCAGCATCGATGTGTCCGTCCGTCCGTCCGTCCGTCCGTTAACTTTTATTTGTCCATGCTATAACTTGAAAACAATACATCCAACAGATACCATTTTTTATGGTTGATTAGTCATGACTAGAGGATGGTTCCTTTTGATAACCAGCATTCTGGCATGTCCAATATAGCCGCCATGGCAACCATCTGGGAGTTTTGGTGACTTTTGATTCCCCATGCAATAACCTGAAAATAGTATATTAAACTTTAATGGGTCATAAGCCAGGAATGTACAATTATTAGCTCAACTTTGACGAAGTCAAATTTGAGCTATTGTCATGGCCCGTCGTCCGTCCGTCCATCTGGCCGTCTGTCCGTCTGTCCGTCCGTCAACAATTGGCTATGGCTCGGGCTAGAGGTCGTATTTATGAACCGATTTTTACGAAACTTCTTGGGTACCTTTGTTATGACCGTGGGACGAGAACGAGTGTTTTTGGGTGCGGTTCGAAATTCAAGATGGCTGCCAGCCGCCATTTTGTACCGACGATGCAGAAATCTGTTTTTTGTACAGAACTTCCATATGAAAGCTCTGATTTGAATAATTTTTTGTATGAATGTTTAGTACCATGGGATATATCACATATAATACAGGTTTTTTTCTCGTACGTAAATTGTGCAAATTAGACTAATTTTGATGTTTTTTTGGGTTACTTTCAGCACTGTAAGTGCAAATGCCAATACGGCTCGGGCTAGAGGCCGTATTTATGAACCGATCTTTACGAAACTTCTTAGGTACCTTTGGTATCACCGTGGGACGAGAACGAGTGTTTTGGGGTCCGGTCCGAAATTCAAGATGGCCGATGGCAGCCATTTTGTACAAAATTAGGTGCAATCAGATTTTTGCACAGAACTTCCATATGAAAGCCCTGATTTGAATAATTATTTTGTGTGAATGTTTAGTACCATGGGATGCATCACATATAATACGGGTTTTTTTCTCGTGCAGAAATTATGCAAATTAGATGAACTTTGATTTTTTCAGTGCGACTTACACACAGTAAGTACACATGTCAATACGGCTCAGACTAGAGTCTGTATTTATGAACTGATCTTCACGAAATGTCTTGGGTACCTTTGTTATCACCTTGGGACGAGAAGAGTGTTTCTGGGTGCGGTCTAAAATTCAAGATGGCTGCCAGTGGCCATTTTGTACCGAAATTAGGTCTAATCAGTTTTTTGTACACATCTTCTATACAGCTCAGACTAGAGGCCATATTTATGAACCAATCTTTACGAAACTTCTTGGGTACCTTTGTTATCACCGTGGGATGAGAGCGAGTGTTTTTGGGTGTGGTCCGAAATTCAAGATAGCCACCAGCAGCCATTTTGTACCAAAATTAGTGCAATCAGTCTTTTGTATAGAACTTCTGTATGAAAGTTCTGATTTGAATAAATTTTTGTATGAATGTTTAGTAACATGGAATACATCACATATTGTAAGGGGTTTTTTTTCGTGCCGAAATTATGCAAATTAGATGAACTTTGATTTATTCAGTGCTACTTACACAATGTAAGCACACATGTCAATACGGCTCAGGGTAGAGGCTGTATTTATGAACCGATCTTCACAAAACTTCTTGGGTACCTTTGTTATCTCCTTGGGATGAGAATGAGTGTTTCTGGGTACGGTCCAAAATTCAAGGTGGCTGCCAGTGGCCATTTTGTACCGAAATTAGGTCCAATCAATTTTTTGTCACAAGTTCTATACAGCTCGTATTTATGAACTGATCTTCACAAAACTTCTTGAGTACTTTTGTTTTCAACTTGGGACAGGAGCGAGTGTGTTTTGGGGTGCCTTTGTTATCACTGTGCTATGAGAACAAATATTTTGGGGTTCAGTCAGTCCCACTCTGGGACTCAAAGATTTTTTCTAGTTCAGCATCTGACTGTCACCCACCTTTACAATACTTTACCTATACATTTGTTACAGGCAACGGTCAGTATTCATGTACAGACCGTTACAATACTTTATATGTACCTTTGTTATCAGGTCATTACCGAGATGTTTGTCATTGCTGTGTCACATACTATACATGTACATGTCTTTGTCTTGACAAGTTGAGCTACAGTGTCATTGACACTTTCATTTTTTAAGGAATTATTGATCTTTTGTTCTACAAAAAAGTTCTTCACAAGTGCAATTTTTTCATAGGCGGCCGTATGTTGATCCACTGCCTGGTGGTGCACTTGTTAGTAGAGCTGACACGATTATGAAATTTCATGATCAACTTTTTAAGAAGAATGATCGATTCAAGTCGACTAAATTAATCATACTCTGTGCAGGCCTGAAAATATGCAGTCTGACATTTTCAAAATGAGGTCCCCAGCGGGTGAATTTGATGATGCTATCTCCTACAGCGGGCCAATTTATCCTCTGGGTACCTCTTTCTGTTTAGCTTTGAGACCATGATTCAGATTGAGGTTCACAGAGGGTAAATTTAGTGATGCTACCCTGCTATTCAGGGTAGCATCACTAAATTCACCCTCTTGGGGCCTCATTTTGCAGATGACAGTCTGCTTATTTTCTGGCTTGACTCTGCGACCTGTAAAAAACTACTAATATAGAAAACAATATTTTTGGTCATCAGTTCCTCAGGTTGAACATTCTTTAGGCATGCTGCATGCCTACTGCTCTCCAAGACAAATTCAGATTGCTGATTCCTGACCACCTGACCAAACATCAGCCTAGACTCAGGTTTGGGCCTGAGGTGTTCAGGATTCTTAATAATAGCTGCACTGAGATTTAAGAATGCAGTTGCACTCCTTGCAAACTGAGAAGTGCAATTATTGAACCCCCACTTTTTGTTCAAAAAGTGGGGTATACTGGTACTCAATTGCACCTGTCCGTGCATCCGTCTGTCCATCAGCACTCAGATGTCTGCTCACGTTATAACTTCAACATTACTGCTCAAATTTCGACGAAGTTTGATACGGATGTTCATTATTATGAGCTCTTTAAGCAGCTTCATCCGTTTTGCTGTTGGAATATGTTTTCTGTGAGTTATGGCACTTTGAATAGGCTATTTTTTGTCTGATCGCCTCGTATCTCAGGTTTGAGTTATTGAATATCAATGAAATTTGGAATGAAAATTACTTATGGGAAAGGCTTTCAATTGAGTCTCTAATAATATTTCTTACTTTTCAATTTTTAGACTTATCCCCCTTTTTAACTTTGAAAATTCTCAATGTGCCTTGTAAAATAGTCAATTTTTTGTCTGTTCACATATTTCACGTTTCAACCGTTTGGGTTATCAGATTTCAATGAAATTTGGAAGGAAGGTTGTTTACAGGAAAGGCTTTCAAATGAGTCATGTCCCTGCAGTAAAACAAAGAAAATACATGTAAATCACCTTCCCACGTGTGGCATTATGTCTTTGTTTTATAAGGTTTGGGTTATCAGATTTCAGTGAAATTTGGAATGAAGATTATTTATGCGCAAGACTTTCAAGTGAGTTATGTCCCTGCCGTTAAACAAAGAAAATACATGCCAATTACCTCCCCACATGTGGCATTATGTCCTTGTTCTAAATCTCTTATGTGCATGGTCCAATTGTCAATAGACTTCAGTAACAGGTGTTCCTGGCCATCACAATTACCTTATAGTAAAACAAAGACAATAATTTTGCTGTTTGCCTGGTGAAATAGACAATTTTTTGTCTGTTCGCCTCATATCTCTGGTTTGGGTTTAGCGGCTCTCGGTGAAATTTGGAATGAAGATTGTTTATGGAAATAGCTAAAACAGTATCATGGTTCATTTCATCTCTTGTCATTGTTTAGCGGTATGCACCATGGGTGTATGCCCCGGGGAATGGCCCCCCTCTTGTTTGTACTCCCATACTTTCTAGAATTCCAGACCTGATGTCATGTGTTGTATCTTTTCCATTTCAATTACAATGTATTTTATTATTCTACAGCCCCAGGCACTTCATACGAGCATGATGGGAA
The DNA here is from genome assembly GCA_031216915.1 of Pictodentalium vernedei. Taxonomy (NCBI): domain Eukaryota; kingdom Metazoa; phylum Mollusca; class Scaphopoda; order Dentaliida; family Dentaliidae; genus Pictodentalium; species Pictodentalium vernedei. Next base: position 57,787,353 of record CM062290.1, on the reverse strand, counting down.
GGGCCTTCTAAGGAAATCTATAGTCAAACAAATGTGAATTACACCGATTTAATGAGTAAATTCAAATTGGAAGAAATAACTGATTTAAATTTCGACTCGACACATCGTTACATTGAATCAGAATTATATTAACCATGTATCTAACAATTTGGCCGCCACCGCCCGCGTGATAAACAAATTCAGCAGTTGAAAAAAATTATTTAAAAAATGCCAACAAAAGTGTTTCATCTGACTCCCTCATTGGAACGAACTCGTTCTAATGAGGGGTCACATGATATAGTTTTGTTGAAATTATCAGAAAACTTTGAAAAAATAATATTTAAAATAAGGACTTTTGATATCGTCTGTTTTGGGTAAAGGGTTAACTTACTATGTTTACGTCGGACATTGCACCAGGTTTTGCCTAATTCTCTTTGTTTGAGGGGAAAACTATATTTAGAGCCACATTGAGGTACTACGTAGTAATGGAACGTTAATTTGAAAATAGGCGATATGTTATTTTCGATGTGGTCAAAAATCTGAACAAAATAATAATTTGCAACTTTTTTGCTGTCCATCCATATTAATGAACAATGCCCGCGAATTTTAGAACGTCAAAAAATGAAAAAATATAATTAGCTGCGACTAGCAGCTCTATAAGTGGCAATGTCTGTCTGTCTGTCTGTCTGTCTGTCTGTCTGTCTGTCTGTCTGTCTGTCTGTCTGTCTGTCTGTCTGTCTGTCTGTCTGTCTGTCTGTCTGTCGGTCTGTCGGTCGGTCGGTCGGTCGGTCTGAACAATGAGTTTCAAAACTCAATAACGTTTGAAATACTTGATGGAATGACTTTATATTTCGCAGGTAAGTGTATCTTAGCGATGTCTAGCCACTGTTTAATGCATGTGTTGTTCCAAATATTTTTCTTGGAGTTATGGCCCTTGTTGAACTTAGAATTTTGTGACCAACGCGTTTCTAAATGAATAACTTTCAAACTACTTGGTGGAATGACTTCATATTTGGTAGCCAAGTGTATCTTATTCATGTCTAGCCCATGTTTGATGCACATGTTGTTCGATGCACTTGCAGATTGCACCACCCGTCGCAGCTACGGCGTCGATGTCGCGATTTTTTTTTAGAAATCTGACGCCATCGAAAATAATGTGTCACCTATTTTCAAGCCAAATTTCCCATCACATATACATGTAACACCGCAAGTCAAATTTACAATCTCAATGTGTATCAACGATTTTCCCTCCTGTACTTTTTATTAGATCCAACATGTACCCAGGGGCTCTTCTACCCTCTTTGAGAAAGGGTCCAGGGTCCATGAAATTGGGAAGATTCCTGTCATGAAGGCTCCAATTGGAAATTTGTTTGGAATAAGAAACACACAAAGGATAAGAAATGTTACCTTCATATTGAGTTGAGAATATTAATACAGAAGCTACTATATGTATAGTACATGTAGTAAGTTTTATAACAAACAAGTCACATAAAATAATGATCAGTCTTTGTAATCTCTATTATAAATTGTTGTATTTGCTACACTTGGACAGTCTACATTCTGTGCCTTAGCAGTTGTGTCTAGGCAAGACTTGGCTGCCTATACAGACAGTCATGACTTGCCTAGAAACAACTGACAAGGTTCTTGGGATGTAACTTACAAATGCATGATGTAAAAACTGCCTATTGGGTCACCTGTTTTGTTGCAGCGAAACATGAATAAAGTGAAAATAAGGCCTTCAAGAATGAAAAAAAAAAAAAATTAAATTTTTATTTGAATGAGAATTGAGATTGGGAAATTTTTGTTTTGAATTGGGAAAAATCATGTCAATATGCCATTGGGAAAGGGTCCCATATTCAGACTCTGTAGACAGACAAAACAATCCCTGGTATAGTGGAGCCCACTTAATTGGATATCTCTTAACTGAATAACCTTGTTAACTGAATATAATTTCCCAACAGAAAACCATTTACCATACCTCCATCACAAATTTGACCTGTTAATTGAATATAGGTTATAGAGTAAACTCCTGTTAATGGAATAAAAATTCTTGTAACCTGTCGAGAGATTATCCTGACTCTTCCCAGTTTTCCTTTGTTTATAGACCTATTTTGCCTCAGTGCATCCAATACAGGCATTTATTCTATTATATCTTGTTTGACAGAGCTCATGGAGCTCTGTCAAAGAAGATATAATCAAATAAATGCTAAATGCTAAGCTTATCTCTAGAATACAGGAAAGTGACACAATCCCTGTTAATTGAACACTCCTGTTAATTGAATAAATTTAATTGGCAAAGTGGCTATTCAATTAACAGGATTCCACAGCACCACTATTTATTTTTTCATATTTCCTTCACAATAATAATATACCTATTTGCCACCCTGTAATTCTGTGTGGAATACAAAAGTAAATATCTGTATCATTTATCCTTTGCCTCTCATGGTGATAGACACAGGTAGACTTTACGAAAAATATTTTTTGAGCACAATAGTGTAATACTGCCTTCTCCTTCCCCACCCATAGAAATATATAATACTTGTCGCCTCAATGATATGCATACTATTTGGTCATACTCCCTGCAGTGAAGGCTCTAATTGTTCAATTATTTGACTATCAAATTTCGAACTATTCAAATTTAGTTCCCTGAGTTGGGGGTGGGATGCACCCCTCCACATGCCCTGTCCCCACATCCCTGTTTCAGGGGTGTCATCTTCAATTCTCCTAACTTTGAAATTGCAGTTACAAAACTGATGGCACTTGTTACCAAGATATTCTGAAGTGCCTACTAATAGTACAGGATAGTTTCTGTGAATTAACCCTTTACCCAACATAACGGCTACAAAATTCATCAATTAATTTTCATTATTTTTTCATTTTTTGTCTCAAAAACATAGGTTATGACCCCTCATTGGAACGAGCTTGTTGAGCCCATTCCAATGAGGGGTCATAACCCATGTTTTTGAGACAAAAAATTTGTTATTCAATAATTTTTAGCTCAACTTTGGCGAAGCCAAATTTGAGCTTTTGTCATGGCCCATCATCCATCTGTCCACCTGTCCGTATGTCAACAATTGGATATGGCTCAGGCTAGAGGCCGTATTTATGAACCGATCTTTACGAAACTTCTTGGGTACCTTTGTTATGACTGTGGGACGAGAACAGGTGTTTTGGGGGTGCGGTACGAAATTCAGGATGGCTGCCAGCCGCCATTTTGTACCGACGATGCAGAAATCTGTTTTTTGTACTGAACTTCCATATGAAAGCTCAGATTTGAATAATTTTTTGTATGAACGTTTAGTACCATGAGATACATTGCATATCATACGTTTTTTTTTTTTCTCGTGCTTAAATTATGCAAATTAGACTAACTTTTATTTATTTAGTATTACTTTCAGCACTGTAAGTGCAAATGCCAATACGGCTCGGGCTAGAGGCCATATTTATAAACCGATTGTTACGAAACTTCTTGGATACCTTTGGTATCACCGTTGGACGAGAACGAGTGTTTTTGGGTGCAGTCCAAAATTCAAGATGGCCGCTGGCAGCCATTTTGTACAAACTTAGGTGCAATCAGGTTTTTCCGCAGAACTACATCACATATAATACATGTTTTTTTCTTGTACGTAAATTATGCAAATTAGACTAACTTTGATGTATTTTGTGTTACTTTCAGCACTGTAAGTGCAAATGCCAATAGGGCACGGGCTGGAGGCCGTATTTATAAACCGATCGTTACGAAAGTTCTTGGGTACCTTTGGTATCACCGTTGGACGAGAACAAGTGTTTTTGGGTGCAGTCCAAAATTCAAGATGGTCGATGGCAGCCATTTTGTACAAAATTAGATGCAATCAGATTTTTGCACAGAACTTTCAAATGAAAGCGCCGATTTGAATAATTTTTTGTTCAGTACCATGGGATACATCACATATAATACAGGTTTTTTTCTCGTGCAGAAATTATGCAAATTAGATGAACTTTGATTTTTTCCGTGCTACTTACACACAGTAAGTACACATGTCAATACGGCTCGGGCTAGAGGCTGTATTTATCAACTGATCTTCACGAAACTTCTTGGGTACCTCTGTTATTACCTTGGGACGAGAACAAGTGTTTCTGAGCGCGGTCCAAAATTCAAGATGGCTGCCAGTGGCCATTTTGTACCGAAATTAGGTCTAATCAGTTTTTTGTACATAACATCTGTATGGCTCAGGCTAGAGGCGGTATTTATGATCCGATCTTTACGAAACTTCTTGGGTACCTTTGTTATCACCGTAGGATGAGAACGAGTTTTTTGGGGTCTGGTCCGAAATTCAAGATAGCCATTTTGTACCAAAATTAATGCAATCAGTTTTTTGTACAGAACTTCTGTATGAAAGTTCTGATTTGAATAAATTTTTGTATGAATGTTTAGTAACATGGAATACATCACATATAGTACGGGTTTTTTTCTCGTGCAGAAAATATGCAAATTAGATGAATTTTGATTTATTTAGTGCTACTTATACACTGTAAGTGCACTTGTCAATACGGCACCGGCTAGAGGCTGCATTTATCAACCGATCTTCATGAAACTTCTTGGGTACCTTTGTTATCACCTTGGGACGAGAACGAGTGTTTCTGAGTGGCTGCCAGTGGCCATTTTGTACCGAAATTAGGTTCAATCAGTTTTTTGTTACAACTTCTATACAGCTCGTATTTATGAACTGATCTTCATGAAACTTCTTGGGTACCTTTGTTTTCACCTTGGGACAGGAATTAGTGTGTTTTGGGGTGCCTTTGTTATCACTGTGCTATGAGAACAAATATTTTGGGGTTCAGTCAGACCCACTCCGGACTCAAAGATTTCTTTTCTAGTTTAGCATCCATCTGACTGTCACCCACCTTTACAAAACTTCACCTATACATTTGTTGCAGGCCATGTAAATACTGTTACAATACTTCATATGTACCTTTGTTATCAGGTCATTACCTAGATGTTTGTCATTGCTGTGTCACATACTATACATGTACATGTCTTGACAAGTTGAGCTACAGTGTCATTGACACTTTCATTTTTGCAGGTGTCATCAGTTTTTCATGTTAGGTAAAGGGTTTGATGATATTGCAAGACAGAATAAAACTAAAAATAAAATTCCAAGATCTAAACCAATTTCTGTATTCGCAAGAATATTTTTTTAACCAAAAATATGTAGATGCGCTATTGCCTTGTTGATGCTAACTGGCTATATATCTTGTTTGAATGTCCTTTACCAATGGAGATGTAGTTGGCTGAACCTTCAATCTATTATGGGAGATGGTATTATACCATTAGTGTGATGGATGTAGTTTTGTCTATAAAAATAAGCTTGGCACATGGTGACTGATTGGCACTGCCTCTCTGGTATCAGGACTTAAAATCTGTCCCGATTCACGAGAATTGGTTTTCATTCTCACGAACTCCTGCCATGGGAATCAGTTTTCTGTTTTTAAATAATTGAGAATACCGTTACGAGAATACTCTTGTATACTTGTGAGTGAAACAAATGAATTTTCCATACTTAAAATCAAAGCCCATATTTACATATTTGCCAGAGTTTACTCCTTTAAGAGGGTAGTCCTACTTTTTGCGATTTTCTTGCCTTTTATTTCTATACAGAGCACTGCCCCAACATATATGAATTTAAACAAGCCTGGCAGTCTAGAAAATCAAGGAGTGCAAAACAATTGCCCTCCTCATGATCAAATTGCTTGGGAGTGCAATTGCACCTGGAATTTTTAATGTATATACTTGTATGCTATTTGGGTTATATTCACTTCAAGGTATTACTATTGTGACTGAAAAATTGTACTACATTCATCTACATAGTGGAAAAATTGGCACACACATCTCATTATTAAAAATGTTGCATTCAATTCTTATGTGACTGTCTTCTACGTGTACTTTCAAAATGCGACACAGAATGGATCATGAATTATTGTGAATCAATGCACCATTGACAAATGATAACATATTTTAAAGGAAGTCCCAAACAGGTCTGGCAATCCAGAAAATCAAGGGGTGCAAAAAATTGCCCTTCTCAATGTTTTCTATGCATGCAGTATGCGTGCAGCACTCCTGTGCTCTTGAAGAATGCCAGGCCTGGAGTTTGGTCATCTTACTTCAATAGTTTCATCACCTTATCAGTGGTTTCTAGTGAAGTCTTGTCTGCCCATTTAGGCATCCAAGACTTCACTAGACACCACTGTTGAGGCACAGTGTTACCTTACTATGGGGGAGCAAAAGATATGGAGAATTTGCCAGACCTGCAAGGACAATTTCAGAATCTATGACGAGAATAAAATGAAGAATTTTGCGAGAATCACAGTTGATTTTCGATGTGTTCTGTGTGCGAATCATTTGCGAGAATCGATTCTCATTCACGCATGCATTTTAAGCCCTGGGTATTATACCATGTCAAAGTACCAAAGGACCTTCCAAGAGCACCATTTCAAGAGTCATGTTCTGAGGCAAACTCTGTTAATCATTTTTATACGGCCAGTCATATGAGCGGGCCGTATTATGATATGGCAATGTCTGCCTGTCCGTCCATCCGTCTGCATGTTAGCTTTTGTTTGTTCATGCGATAACTTGAAAACAATACATCCAACAGATACCATTTTTTTATGGTTGATTAGTCATGACTAGAGGATGGTTCCTTTCGATAACCAGCATTCTGGCATGTCCAATATGGCCACCATGGCAGCCATCGTGGATTTTCAGGGACTTTTGATTGTCCATGCGATAACTTGAAAACTATAGATCCAACAGATGCTGCATTTTTATTGTTGATTAATCATGACTAGAGGATGGTTCCTTTCAATAACCAGCATTCTGGCATATCCAAGTATCCAAGATGGCCACCATGGCAGCCATTTTGGATTTTTAAGGACTTTTGATTGTTCATTTGATAATCCAACAGATACTGTTTTTTGTGGTTGATTAGTCATGATTAGAGGATGGCTCCTTTCGATAACCAGCATCATTGGCCATCCATCCATCCATTTGTCTGTCTGTCCATCCATCCATCCGTCAACTTTTGTTTGCCCATGTGATAAATTGAAAACAATAATCCAACAGATGACTAGAGGATGGTTCCTTTCAATAACCAGCATCAGTGTCCATCTGCCTGCCTGCCTGCCTGCCTGCCTGCCTGCCTGCCCACCCGCCCGATGGCCCACCCGCCCACCCGCCCGCCCCCCATCCATCCATTCACTTTTATTTGTCCATGCTATAACTTGAAAACAATACATCCAACAGATACTATTTTTTATGGTTGATTAGTCATGACTAGAGGATGGTTCCTTTCGATAACCAGCATTCTGGCATGTCCAATATAGCCGCCATGGCAACCATCTGGGAGTTTTGGTGACTTTTGATTCCCCATGCAATAACCGGAAAACAGTATATTAAACTTTAATGGGTCATAAGCCAGGAATGTACAATTATTTTTTAAGGAATTATTGACCTTTTGTTCTACTAAAAAGTTCTTCACAAGTGCAATTTTTTCATAGGCAGCCGTATGTTGATCCACCGCCTGGTGGTGCACTTGTTAGTAGAGCTAACACGATTATGAGATTTCATGATCGACTTTTTAAGAAGAATGCTCGATTAAAGTCGACTAAATTAATCATACTCTGTGCAGGCCTGAAAATAAGCAGTCTGACTTTTTCAAAATGAGGTCCCCAGCGAGTGAATGTGATGATGCTATCTCCTACAGCGGGCCAATTTATTCTCTGGGTACCTCTTTCTGTTTAGCTTTGAGACCCTGATTCAGATTGAGGTTCACAGATGGTAAATTTAGTGATGCTACCCTGCTATGCAGGGTAGCATCACTAAATTCACCCTCTTGTGGCCTCATTTTGCAGATGACAGTCTGCTTATTTTCTGGCTTGACTCTATGACCTGTAAAAACTACTATATAGAAAACAATATTTTTGGTCATCAGTTCCTCAGGCCGAACATTCTTTAGGCATGCTGCATGCCTACTGCTCTCCAAGACAAATTCAGACTGCTGATTCCTGACCACCTGGCCAAACATCAGCCTAGACTCAGGTTTGGGCCTGAGGTGGTCAGGAGTCTTAATAATAGCTGCACTGAGATTTAAGAATGCAGTTGCACTCCTTGCAAACTGAGAAGTGCAATTATTGAACCCCCACTTTTTGTTAAAAAAGTGGGGTATACTGGTACTCAATTGCACCTGTCCGTGCATCCGTCTGTCCGTCAGCACTCAGATGTCTGCTCACGTTATAACTTCAACATTACTGCTCAAATTTCGACGAAGTTTGATACGGATGTTCACTATTATGAGCTCTTTAAGCAGCTTCATCCATTTTGCTGTTGGAATATGTTTTCTGTGAGTTATGGCCCTTTGAATAGGCTATTTTTTGTCTGATCGCCTCGTATATCAGGTTTATTGAATATCAATGAAATTTGGAATGAAAATTGTTTATTGGGAAAGGCTTTCAAATGAGTCTCTAATAATATTTCTTACTTTTCACTTTTTAGACTTATCCCCCTTTTAAACTTTGAAAATTCTCAATGTGCCTCGTAAAATAGTCAATTTTTTGCCTGTTCACATATTTCACGTTTCAACCGTTTGGGTTATCAGATTTCAATGAAATTTGGAAGGAAGGTTGTTTACAGGAAAGGCTTTCAAATGAGTCATGTCCCTGCAGTAAAACAAAGAAAATACATGTAAATCACCTTCCCACATGTGGCATTATGTCTTTGTTTTATAAGGTTTGGGTTATCAGATTTCAATGAAATTTGGAATGATGATTATTTATGTGCAAGACTTTCAAGTGAGTTATGTTCCTGCCATTAAACAATGAAAATACATGCCAATTACCTCCCGACATGTGGCATTATGTCTTTGTTCTAAATCTCTTATGTGCATGGTCCAATTGTCAATAGACTTCAGTAACAGGTGTTCCTGGCCATCACAATTACCTTGATGTAAAACAAAGACAATAATTTTGCTGTTTGCCTGGTGATATAGACAATTTTTTGTCTGTCCGCCTCATATCTCTGGTTTGGGTTTAGCGGCTCTCGGTGAAATTTGGAATGAAGATTGTTTATGGGAATAGCTAAAACAGTATCATGGTTCATTTCATCTCTTGTCATTGTTTAGCGGTATGCACCATGGGTGTATGCCCCAGGGCATGGCCCCCCTCTTGTTTGTACTCCCATACTTTCTAGAATTCCAGACCTGATGTCATGTGTTGTATCTTTTCCATTTCAATTACAATGTATTTTATTATTCTACAGCCCCTGGCACTTCATACGAGCATGATGGGAAGGGCAATCGGGATTAAGTGCCTTCCAAGGAGATCTATAGTCAAACAAATGTGAATTACACCGATTTAATGAGTAAATTCAAATTGGAAGAAATAACTGATTTAAATTTCGACTCGACACATCGTTACATTGAATCAGAATTATATTAACCATGTATCTAACAATTCGGCCGCCACCGCTCGCGTAATAAACAAATTCAGCAGTTGAAAAAAATTATTAAAAAAATGCCAACAAAAGTGTTTCATCTGACTCCCTCATTGGAACGAGCTCGTTCTAATGAGGGGTCACATGATATAGTTTTGTTGAAATTATCAGAAAACTTTGAAAAAATAATATTTAAAATAAGGACTTTTGATATCGTCTGTTTTGGGTAAAGGGTTAACTTACTATGTTTACGTCGGACATTGCACCAGGTTTTGCCTATTTCTCTTTGTTTGAGGGGAAACCTATATTTAGAGCCACATTGAGGTACTACGTAGTAATGGAACGTTAATTTGAAAATAGGCGATATGTTATTTTCGATGTGGTCAAAAATCTGTTCAAAATAATAATTTGCTGTCCATTCATATTAATGAACAATGCCCGCGAATTTTAGAACGTCACAGAATGAAAAAATATAATTAGCTGCGACTAGCAGCTCTATAAGTGGCAATGAGGGTCTGTCTGTCGGTCTGTCGGTCGGTCGGTCGGTCGGTCGGTCGGTCTGCCTGTGACCAACGAGTTTCAAAACTCAATAACTTTTGAAATACTTGATGGAATGACTTTATATTTGGCATGTAAGTGTATCTTAGCGATGTCTAGCCACTGTTCAATGCATGTGTTGTTCCAAATACTTTTCTTGGAGTTATGGCCCTTGATGAACTTAGAATTTTGTGACCAACGCGTTTCTAAAAGAATAACTTTCAAACTACTTGGTGGAATGACTTCATATTTGGTAGCCAAGTGTATCTTATTGATGTCTAGCCCATGTTCGATGCACATGTTGTTCGGTGCACTTGCCGATTGCACCACCCGTCGCAGCTACGGCGTCGATGTCGCGATTTTTTTTTAGATATCTGACACCATCGAAAATAACGTGTCACCTATTTTCAAGCCAAATTTCCCATCACATATACACGTAACACCGTAAGTTTTGTCGATTTTACGTCGCGTCCATTGTTCAACAACCTGGTTGATATCGTGGACTTAAAATCTAAAACTTTAACGTCATTTTAATTCTTTTTTCTGCTTTTCTTATAAAAAATTATTAAAAAAACATAATTAGCCCGCTAATTGCTATCCCCGAGTATATAGATAGTCGTGTATATAATGAGTATTATGTATTAATTATAAACACCAATATCTACTGTAAACTTTATATTCATATTTTGATAGGCTGTATTAAATATGCCAATTTTCTGCTAGGCTATTTTCATTTGAACACTACATCAGTAGTCCAAACATGGCCTGAAAGAGCGTATTTTAATTTTTGGGTTTGGTACGTCCCGTACCAAACCGGAAAATTAAAAAACGCTCTTTCAAGCCATATTTCGACGACTACATCTGGTTCCCCACCATCTGTTGTTATTTTCATGTTTTTTTTCATCTCCATCATTGAGAATAAATTTACAAAATTGAGGTAATGTATTAACTCGACTTTGTAAATTTATCTCTAGAAAGGATATGGGGTGATGGGAGGACGTTTACTGCTGTTGAAAGGTGGCCTTGTTCAAGTTCAAAGTTGAAAGGTCTTCAGTCCAGTTTGGACTAAAGTTAATTTAAATTCGTATTTTACGGGGGGATTCGTAATCCAATTGGACATTTACGTTCACTAAAAGACTATCAACTTGCATGACAGAATGATGGGAGTTGGCATACACATCACGAGGTGCACTGATAGACCGTCTCGCCAGGAGAAAACGCATAGGGTTTCCAGAAAATTGTGGACAGAAGAGATGGCCATGCAAAATTATAGTTTGAAAGGGATCGACTGATTTGACAGAAACTTGCAAGCCGAAGGCTGGAAATTTACAATGAGCGGGAAAAGAAACTGGATCTGGCCACCAGTCTGGGGCGGAAGTCATCTACATTGAGCAGCATGGGTGTAATTGATTTAGACGCTAACGTGGTGTGATGTAAAACGCTATTGGGAAGGACCCTCGGAGCTCTTTCCAACAGTGCATTACATCGCAGCACATCATCGACACACTGAAATAATTCCACAAAACTAGCTGTCTTTCCCAGAATTGGCTGTTATCAAGCTCGGCAAATATGACTTCAAACTCGGCTTAAATGAAGTCAGTCTCAGACGATATGAACCAAGTTAGAGTTGCCCCCGTCGATGCGTTAGTAGGCGCAGATTCGTTATTGCTCGTCCTGGCCTTTGTTCAACCACTGAATGATAAACATACCAATGTTTACGCTTCACGGTTCTCTTTCTGAAAATGGAAACTGGAGCTGGCCACTAGCAGTGGCTACCACCCCCCCCCCCCTCACCCCGAAAACACCGCTCTGATACAGCAACGAGAGCAGAATATGTGTACGTTAAAGGTCAATGTGACCTCGGCCTTCAGCACCTCCCTCTCATCATACCCAACCCACCTGTTAAGTTTGAATTCGATCTCTCCAATGGAACCTTAATCAGGGAGTAGGACCAGGGAAATTTGTCACGTAAAGGTCACTGTCAGTCTGTGATCTTGACCTTGGCGCAAGGACCACACAATCCATAACGTTTTTTCTTTCGTTATATTTAACCTGCATACCAAGTTTGGTTCAACTCGCTCATCAGAACTTTAGAGAACGGAAACCAGACAAATTTGTAAGTGAAAGGTCATTGTGAGCTTGACCATTGGCGCGATGATTCCACAGTGACATTGTAGAGCTCTTCCTCTCAATATACACAATCCACATGTCAAGTTTGGCTTCAATCGGTCTAGTGGAACTTTAATTAGAGAGCTAATCTAGGGAGATTTGTATGTCAAAGGTCACAGTGACCTTGATCTTTTGCGCAATGACTCCCCAAGTAAATTCTTCCTCTCATCATACTCAACCCATATGTCAGGTAGGGTTGTCACGATTAATCGATTAATCAATTATTGATCGGTCACGACGAAATCGATTAGTATTTTTCGTTGCCGAATAATCGGTAAATTGTTTCCCTCTTTAGACGTTTAATAATTAAAAGAAAATTTGATGAAAAAACTATTGTTTCCAAAGGTAAAGAGTTAAGAGCATCGATGTTAAACTCCAAGAAGCTGTTGGAAGCATTTGTCTTTCAGGTACATTCATCAAAGGTTTGGTGTTCTGAACTTTTGAACCGTCAGTGTAATAATCAAGACCGAAGTTCGCAACTGCCGACCGGTCTTGATTATTACACTGACGGTTCAAAGGTTCAGAACATCAAAGCTTTGAATGTACCTAAAAGAGGATCGTCTTCGTTGTTTACTTGAGGTAGGTCAACTGACTTGAACTTCATTTTTATCGACTTCAAAGAGAGGGAGAGGGAGGTCATCTAGGTGCGATTAATCGATTATCATCGATTATTTGCGACGATTAATCGATTCCTAAATTAAAAAATCGTGACAGCCCTAATGTCAAGTTTGGTTTCGATTGTCCAAGTGAAACTTATATTAGAGAGCGGAAAGAAACACCGTCTACAGACGTGTGTGCGAACGTATCGACATACGGAACAGCAACTCCTGAACGCCATGGCTATATCCTACCGATTTTTAGCTCAACTTTGACGAAGTCAAATTTGAGCTATTGTCATGGCCCGTCGTCCGTCTGTCCGTCCGTCTGTCCGTACGTCAACAATTGGCTATGGCTCGGGCTAGAGGTCGTATTTATGAACCGATCTTTACGAAACTTCTTGTGTAGGTTTGTTATGACCCTGGGACGGGAACGAGTGTTTTTAGGTGTGGTCCGAAATTCAAGATGGCTGCCAGCGGCCATTTTGTACCGATGATGCAAAAATCAGTTTTTTGTACAGAACTTATGTATGAAAGTTCTGATTTGAATAAAGTTTTGTATAAATGTTTAGTACCATGGGATACATCACATATAATACGGGTTTTTTTCTCGTGCGTAAATTGTGCAAATTAGACTGACTTTGATTTATTTAGTGTTACTTTCAGAGCTGTAAGTGCCAAGCTGCTATGGCTCGGGCTAGAGGCCGTATTTATGAACCGATCTTTACGAAACTTCTTGGGTACCTTTGTTATGACTGTGAGACGAGAACGAGTGTTTTTGGGTGCGGTCCGAAATTCAAGATGGCTGCCAGCTGCCATTTTGTACCGACGATGCAGAAATCTGTTTTTTGTACAGAACTTCCATATGAAAGCTCTGATTTGAATAATTTTTTGTATGAATGTTTAGTACCATGGGATACATCACATATAATACGGGTTTTTTTCTCGTGCGTAAATTATGCAAATTAGACTAACTTTGATGTTTTTGGGTGTTACTTTCAGCACTGTAAGTGCAAATGCCAATACGGCTCGGGCTAGAGGCCGTATTTATGAACCGATCTTTACGAAACTTCTTGGGTACCTTTGTTATCACTGTGGGACGAGAACGAGTGTTTTGGGATCCGGTCCGAAATTCAAGATGGCCGATGGCAGCCATTTTGTACGAAATTTGGTGCAATCAGATTTTTGCACAGAACTTCCATATGAAAGCGCTGATTTGAATAATTTTTTGTGTGAATGTTTAGTACCATGGGATACATCACATATAATACGGGTTTTTTTCTCGTGCAGAAATTATGCAAATTAGATGAACTTTGATTTTTTCAGTGCTGCTTATACACAGTAAGTACACATGTCAATACGGCTCGGGCTAGAGTCTGTATTTATGAACCGATCTTCACGAAACGTCTTGGGTACCTTTGTTATCATCTTGGGACGAGAACGAGTGTTTCTGGGTGCGGTCCAAAATTCAAGATGGCTGCCAGTGGCCATTTTGTATCAAAATTAGGTCTAATCAGTTTTTTGTACACAACTTCTATATGGCTCAGGCTAGATGCCGTATTTATGAACCGATCTTTACGAAACTTCATGGGTACCTTTGTTGTTACCGTGGGATGAGAACGAGTGTTTTGGGGTGTGGTCCGAATTTCAAGATGGCCACCAGCAGCCATTTTGTGCCAAAATTAGTGCAATCAGTCTTTTGTACAGAACTTCTGTATGAAAGTTCTGATTTGAATAAATTTTTGTATGAATGTTTAGTAACATGGAATACATCACATATAGTACGGGTTTTTTTCTCGTGCAGAAATTATGCAAATTAGATGAACTTTGATTTATTCAGTGCTACTTATACTCTGTAAGTGCACATGTCAATACGGCTCGGGCTAGAGGCTGTATTTATGAACCGATCTTCACAAAACTTCTTGGGTACCTTTGTTATCACCTTGGGACGAGAACGAGTGTTTCTGGGCGTGGTCCAAAATTCAAGATGGCTGCCAGTGGCCATTTTGTACCGAAATCAGGTCCAATCAGTTTTTTGTCACAACTTCTACACAGCTCATATTTGTGAACTGATCTTCGCGAAACTTCTTGGGTACCTTTGTTATCACTGTGGGACGAGAACGAGTGTTTTGGGATCCGGTCCGAAATTCAAGATGGCCGATGGCAGCCATTTTGTACGAAATTTGGTGCAATCAGATTTTTGCACAGAACTTCCATATGAAAGCGCAGATTTGAATAATTTTTTGTGTGAATGTTTAGTACCATGGGATACATCACATATAATACGGGTTTTTTTTCTCGTGCAGAAATTATGCAAATTAGATGAACTTTGATTTTTTCAGTGCTGCTTATACACAGTAAGTACACATGTCAATACGGCTCGGGCTAGAGTCTGTATTTATGAACCGATCTTCACGAAACGTCTTGGGTACCTTTGTTATCATCTTGGGACGAGAACGAGTGTTTCTGGGTGCGGTCCAAAATTCAAGATGGCTGCCAGTGGCCATTTTGTATCAAAATTAGGTCTAATCAGTTTTTTGTACACAACTTCTATATGGCTCAGGCTAGATGCCGTATTTATGAACCGATCTTTACGAAACTTCATGGGTACCTTTGTTGTTACCGTGGGATGAGAACGAGTGTTTTGGGGTGTGGTCCGAATTTCAAGATGGCCACCAGCAGCCATTTTGTGCCAAAATTAGTGCAATCAGTCTTTTGTACAGAACTTCTGTATGAAAGTTCTGATTTGAATAAATTTTTGTATGAATGTTTAGTAACATGGAATACATCACATATAGTACGGGTTTTTTTCTCGTGCAGAAATTATGCAAATTAGATGAACTTTGATTTATTCAGTGCTACTTATACTCTGTAAGTGCACATGTCAATACGGCTCGGGCTAGAGGCTGTATTTATGAACCGATCTTCACAAAACTTCTTGGGTACCTTTGTTATCACCTTGGGACGAGAACGAGTGTTTCTGGGCGTGGTCCAAAATTCAAGATGGCTGCCAGTGGCCATTTTGTACCGAAATCAGGTCCAATCAGTTTTTTGTCACAACTTCTACACAGCTCATATTTGTGAACTGATCTTCGCGAAACTTCTTGGGTACCTTTGTTATCACTGTGGGACGAGAACGAGTGTTTTGGGATCCGGTCCGAAATTCAAGATGGCCGATGGCAGCCATTTTGTACGAAATTTGGTGCAATCAGATTTTTGCACAGAACTTCCATATGAAAGCGCAGATTTGAATAATTTTTTGTGTGAATGTTTAGTACCATGGGATACATCACATATAATACGGGTTTTTTTTCTCGTGCAGAAATTATGCAAATTAGATGAACTTTGATTTTTTCAGTGCTGCTTATACACAGTAAGTACACATGTCAATACGGCTCGGGCTAGAGTCTGTATTTATGAACCGATCTTCACGAAACGTCTTGGGTACCTTTGTTATCATCTTGGGACGAGAACGAGTGTTTCTGGGTGCGGTCCAAAATTCAAGATGGCTGCCAGTGGCCATTTTGTATCAAAATTAGGTCTAATCAGTTTTTTGTACACAACTTCTATATGGCTCAGGCTAGATGCCGTATTTATGAACCGATCTTTACGAAACTTCATGGGTACCTTTGTTGTTACCGTGGGATGAGAACGAGTGTTTTGGGGTGTGGTCCGAATTTCAAGATGGCCACCAGCAGCCATTTTGTACCAAAATTAGTGCAATCAGTCTTTTGTACAGAACTTCTGTATGAAAGTTCTGATTTGAATAAATTTTTGTATGAATGTTTAGTAACATGGAATACATCACATATAGTACGGGTTTTTTTCTCGTGCAGAAATTATGCAAATTAGATGAACTTTGATTTATTCAGTGCTACTTATACTCTGTAAGTGCACATGTCAATACGGCTCGGGCTAGAGGCTGTATTTATGAACCGATCTTCACAAAACTTCTTGGGTACCTTTGTTATCACCTTGGGACGAGAACGAGTGTTTCTGGGCGTGGTCCAAAATTCAAGATGGCTGCCAGTGGCCATTTTGTACCGAAATCAGGTCCAATCAGTTTTTTGTCACAACTTCTACACAGCTCATATTTGTGAACTGATCTTCACGAAACTTCTTGGGTACCTTTGTTTTCACCTTGGGACAGGAATGAGTGTGTTTTGGGGTGCCTTTGTTATCACTGTGCTATGAGAACAAATATTTTGGGTTTCAATCAGACCCACTCTGGGACTCAAAGATTTTTTTCTAGTTTAGCATCTGACTGTCACCCACCTTTACAATACTTTACCTAAAATACATTTGTTACAGGCAACGCTCAGTATTTATGTACAGACCGTTACAATACTTTATATGTACCTTTGTTATCAGGTCATTACCTAGATGTTTGTCATTGCTGTGTCACATACTATACATGTACATGTCTTTGTCTTGACAAGTTGAGCTACAGTGTCATTGACACTTTCATTTCAAGTGTTTGCGTGAATAAAAATGAATTACATTAAATAAAAGTTGCATGAAAATATTCAAGGTAATTCTCTGTTTATGTGTTGGTTTGTAATTTACACAGGCCAGCTAGTGACAAGGTAAAGCATGGATTTCTGTCCATTCACTTGTTTTTTTTTTTTCGGTTTTTTTTTGTTTTTTTTTTGTTTTTTTGAGTGGCAAGTCGCAAAGAAACTACCATTGTTCAGAGATTCAACAATTTGCAAGCCACAAGATCACAATTGTATAAATAGTTTTTCGGGTTCTTTGAAAATAATTGTTTTTCGGGGTGGTGTTGATGGCGCGTCGGGTACGAACTTTTTTCCCTGACTACCTTGCTTCTGAAGTTGTGAGTTCAAGACCAGGAAAAATCCGTTTTTCATTAAAAAGCAGAAAAACGCTGCTCTTGTGGGTTTCAGTGAGTAATTACTTGAACCAACTATAGGAAACTCCAAACTGATATGTTACGACCATTAAGGTGCTATATGAGTAATGGGAAATTTAGCTTGACAATAGGTGACATGTTATTTTAGATGGCGTAAAATATTTACAAAATGTGTCATAATTTATCATTCTTTGAGGCTGAAAACTGCGAAGCATTGTTCATAAATGCGGATGGGCAGCAAAAATGTGACAAATTATTAATTTGTTTAGACTTCTGACGACATCGAAAATAACTTATCATCTATTTTCAAGCTAACTTGTCATTCATTGTGTAGCGCTTTAATTATTCATTCGTTTTACAGCAGCTGTCAATGTCGAGTGTAAAGTTGCTATAGAATATAGAAAGCAGCAGCAGAGTTGTCACAGCAATTAAACTGCACTTAGTTTGGTCACGATGGCTAAATTGATAATCTTTAAGCGTGTTATGCTGTCGAAGTTCAAGGTTTTCAACCCCAATTGCCACTTTCAACATTCCGAACAACTTAATATTGGTTAAAGTTGAATAAATACACCCCCTCCCTTATAAAAAAGTGCCATGGTAAATTCCAAAATATACCATGGTATTACCAGGGTGTTTTGGGATTTACCATGGTTTACCATGGTACTTTTTTATAAGAGCTTTTCTTGCACTCATAAAATACTTGAGTAAAAGTCACGGTGTTTGCGAATGTGCAACAGTAACCTGGTTTGTTGCGTCAGGCTTGGTATCGCATCGTGGATTCCAAACCAAAAGCCATGGCCAGGTGGAAGTAATACGACGAATGCGACGTGCTTATATATTGATATGCACAACACAATCATTGTCAGGTTGAACAACGAGAGCTCAATTTAATATCAATAAACGGAGACAGAAAACCTGAACATTTTCTGTGACTGTGTTGAGTTATTAATTTAAGGTTTCATTGTGCCTTATTGCACTCAACGGGCGAATAATGAAGACACATTTTCAGCGGATAGCCTCGTCCTTGTGGCTCAGATGGTATGGGCATATGTTCACATTATTATATTTAATACATCTTGTGGTCATGGGTTCAAATCCCCAAAATTCAACTTGAGTGGAATGCTTTTAATCGGGGGCAAAGTTGTCTCTCGTTTCAAAACTCAATTCGTTTAAGAATATTTGAGATAATTACAGAACAGGCGCGGATTCATCTGTGTCAAATAATGATACTCCCTGTTTTTTCAACATCCGCTCTATTCAGAAGAGTTGTGTTTGCCAAGTTCTGAATTTGAAAAAGTCCAACAGTGAGACCGATTAACGTGTTCGTGACAGTTCCGTTGATTTCGCATCGACCATCGATCAACGAGGTAGAATGTTTGCATTCACCTGATGCCTACATGTAAACCGTATATTAAAACTACAATAAAAGTCCCGATTTTGTTTAGTAAATATTAAAAGTAATTTCTTTTATTTGATGCCATCTCGTGATTGCGGCGTTGAACTGAGAATATTTAATGATAAAGCACATTCTTGATTGCAGTTCTTCGGTGGCGCGATAGGTAGCGACGCGGTTTACAAACCTAGCGGAGTGGGTTCGAATCCCACTGGGGGCAAACTGAAATAACAATCGAAACTGAATTAAACAATAATCAAATGCAGAAAAAAATATAAAAATTGTAATGAAAGGTTTGAAACGTCACTCGATGTCGAGGACTGAAAATCAGAAATGCGTTTTAAAGAAAAAAGTTTTTCCAATTTTTAGAACTAAGTTTGTTTTCCAAGTGTACATTTTGAAATGAAAACTTTTCCCCCTCATTCTTCAACCATCTGTTTCTTTTCTTGGTTTCGCTCTTATGTCAGTACCGACTGATTCATTTCGGTCTTTCGCTCTCATTACTTCGGGAGGCTCCCGGTCTTGAACCCACAACTTCTCACAACCTTCCAGTCCGCAGTCCACTACGCTACCACTCAGCCACGGGATCCCCACAATAATCTAGTCAGAATTCCTATTTAACTTTTCTTTGGTTGCATTTGATTTAAACATGAAAACATTTGTTCCTCTTTGGGGACTCGAACACTCAACCTTGTGATCAGCAGAACAACGAGTTACCAACAGACCATCGCATTCCTTCCATTATCACTCTGACAACTGATATTTACCTTTGTGTTGCATCAGGTTGATGCGTGTTTTTTTTTCTCAAGACATGAAAAAAGTTATTCCTTTTGGGGGTTTGAACTCACAACCTTTCACTCAGAAAATCTTATGAGTTACCTCCAGGAGGAACTGAACTCACAATCCTTAGATCACCAGTCCAGAGCGCTACCACTGGGCCATCAGCACTTCAATGACAGAGAAAATGGAAGTAATATTAATGACAGGGTTTTCTCAAACTATAGGACTTTAAAGGAGTTTCCGAACGTCGTTGAAAATTTCGCAACACAAACGCCTTTCTAAATGAAGGAAATACTCTTCAAGCGTACCCCCTCTTAACGATCTTTATTCCCGTTTCGTCATTTCTTCCAGAAAATGTGCTTTGCAACTGCAACGGCTACCTGTGCGTGTGTGAATGTTTGTCAGGGATGGCGTGTGTCGGCCGAAGGATATGTGGATGTGTATGGGGTATGTGGATGTGTGTAGGAGTGTGGATTTTTGAAAACTCAACTGAAAATATAACATAGTAGTTTTAAAGTCTAATCTAGCAATTCAAGACCAATATTAATATTATTAGAATAGTGGGCAAATAAGCGTCTGATCAAAAGTTACATTATGTTGCCCGAGCTAAAAGTATAATCATACTGCGATAAAGGTATCAACGTTTTGGAAATACCCCCACAATCATTCTGAAACGATAACATCTAATCGGTTTGAAATGTATTGCCTGCAAGCACTATCCAACAAATTTTCACCAAACACTTTACTGAAAAATAAAATTAATTTCCCTCCATAATTATCGTCAAATTTTATAAAACAAGGACAGTTAAAAGAGAGGGAAGAGATTTATCTCTTTGTTTTCAAAGCTACTTCCATTACAATTTAGTCAAGGCTTTCCAATGCTGCACTCAAATCAGAGATTGGAATTATTTAGAGAGCACTCTCACAGTGACTTACAAGAAATGATGGCTGGGACTTCAACTATCCACAAATGAGAAGAATATAGTTTTTAGCGGTCGCAAAATGGACAAGTCGTAGCTTGAGAACATCATGGTGCCATCTGCAATGCCTTAGCACTGCAGATGGCACCTTGATGTTCTCAAGCGACAAAGTGACGAACTTAGTTTTAATTGCTTTAAAAGATGGGGATTATAATGCGTCTAATTTGATATCAGGGGTTTAAACTCAAGTATCAACTGACAAGGAAAATGGCCATTACAAAAAAAATCTCACATATAACTTAGAAAAAAATCCCAGAAAAACACAGAAAAAACATAACATTCTTACGCCAACGACACCTCTCTTTCCTAAAAACTTACCCTGGGTTTGGGCGATTGATGGGAAAAAAGGGGTATCAAACGTTTGTGGTTAAACTGTATCTGATTTTGAATGATACCTTTAGATCTACAAGACTTCCCTGCTAGCCTTTGTGGCTTCAAAACAGTTGTTGCGTGGTGATATGTCGAGTAAATCTTCGGGATAATTGTTAAATAACACCCCGTGATAGAGGATTGTAGTCAAATCCTGACTGCCAGAACAGGAATTTATTACTCAAGGAATATAAAGAAAAATTAGGTGCTGGGCCATATAAATATACTTTTTCAGAGCACTGAGTTGGGATTAAGGGGAGTTACACAGCATGCCATCGATCTGATGGAGTACTTTTCCTTCTTTTCATTAAATGGAGTTTGTACAGTATCAACGGGGCATACACCCCCTACCACCATCACCACCACCACAAGAATAACTATTCCGTCGGGACCATTTGCCCGAGAGTTAGCATGTTTAATGATCTCAACTTTATAACAAATAACTGTCACAGATAGATGGTGATATTTTGGTGATTTTAAGTTGGAAATATATAAATCTAACCACTGCAATTGAAAATGAGCATTTTGCCAAGACAGTTACCGTGACAATACCATTATTGTAGCTAATTTTGGAGATTGTGGGCTTCTTGTCTAAAAATATCCTCAAAAAGCAGAGACCTGTGTGAACGTAAGAGCCGTGGAATAAATGTATGATGCGGTGGGAAAACATGGGTCAAACTCCCCAAATCTGAAGATAGTTACGGCTTGAATATCTGATACTGAAAATGTGAAATGTATCACAAAACCTTAAATGTTTGTGTCAGATGAAACTGAAGCTTTAAAGGAGGCATCTTATTTTGGGTAATTCTACAATTTGAAACGCAACATGCATTCTTCTGGACACACAGATAACGGTGCAAAGGTTTTTTACTTATCACTCAAAAAACATCGTATGGGAATCTAGGGATGAAAACGCAGAAACTTTGTAGTTTTAATCAAGAAATGTCGTGAATTTTAGTGTGTCGCAGATGGCACCTTAATCGTGGTCGTAACCCTAGTACAGGCATCAGATAGTGAGCACTCGGCCAAGATGCACGTCGGCGACTCTGAGAGCACATCTTGAAGTTTGTCATCGCGTGGCCTTGACCTCCAAAGGTAAATATTGTTTCGAGGACCCTCTATATAATGTTAAAGTCGGGGGATCTCGAGGACACAGATAACTGGCTAGACACCGAACATGTATTTTAATTAATTTTGTGACCCTGACGTTGGAATTTAACATCTCAAAACAATAACTGTTAAGAAGTTACCAAGTAGCGCACCTGCACCAAATTTGGTGGCGGAAGACGGTGACATTTTTGTCAAACGTACGCTCAATCATATCCCCTCCTCTCCATCCCACAGAGACAATACACACACGTGGGTGCTAGTAACAGCTCCTATGCGTTTCAATTATCGTCGGCGTGATTGATGGAAACCAAGTGAATGTCCTAAAAACCAATAGGTACTTCTTACTAAAAGCGGACTATGGCATGATTTGCTGTTTTAACTAAAACGGGAGGAATTTTTGTCCTGTGTATATCTCACAGCCCACTTTTACCGCGGTCTAGTTTGTAAAGAGTTGTGGTATTACACAAATGTCATACATTATAATGAATATTTGAAGAAGTAAAATAAATAGGGCCCTGTGAAGCTTCAAGATTCGATTCGATTTGGAATCTTAAGTTGCTATTCGGTTCGATTCGAATCGGCAGCACGATTCGTTTCCTTTCGAAACTTTTCACTGGAATATAGCTCAGCATCAGTCATCTTCGTCGTCTCACGATACGTATATAGTTCTGGTGGACATTGTACATAAATAATATTGACAATAAAGACTGAGTGTAGTTTCCGCCATCTAAACTGAAACATCTGTACCTATATATGCCACCAGCCATGCCAGTTCAAGTCTCACTAGACACTGTCACTGTTGAATAAAGTTTCCAGTTTCTGTTTTTGAGTTATAATCCTTCCTGGATAATATTCCAACCCCATCACCAAGGCATGCCTTCGACGAAGTCATGCCTTTGTGATGGAGTTGGAATATTTTATCAGTCGGGACTTGAGCCATCACTGTCGAAACAAACCAGGTTTACAGCACCCTCTTCCACCAGTCGGTCATCTCCAAAACGTCCCTGATTCGATTCGAAATTCGCTTCGAATTCGAATAGTAAACCCAATTCGATTCGATTCAACGCGAAAAGGGGTGATTCGCGGGGCTATAAAATTAAAACGCCTTAAGAGGGGTGAATAAATCAAGTTAAAATCGAACTACTTGTATGAATCCTGAATTTCCATCAGCGAATCAAAATGAATAAAATTAATCCAGAAAGAACACAAAACAAACTAAACTGTATCACAAAAAAGACTTTACTTTCATAAACGTTCCGCAACCAATGAAATGCACAAGTTAAAGATAAACTGAAGAATGGAGGTCCTTCCTTGTCACAAAAGCAAATTTTCTTAGGAGAGTCATGCGTGAACTTCAATAAGCATGTAATTCACGTGCAGTGAAGTTCACCAAAATAAAAAAAATCTTCTGTGTCAGATTCAAGCTTTGGTTGATCCAAACAATTTAGATCTGAACAATTATAGCGTGGATTAGTTGTGTTCTGTACAAATGATAGTACAGAAGGGTTTAAAACCCAGTCTGCACTATTATTAATACAGAACGCTGCATTCGTTGTGTCTTCAGCGCAACTGGTAAAACCGATGGTTTTTCTTGTTGAATCGATGCATTCTGTCCATCACGAGATCAAACCCCGTATAAATCGCCGCATGAAATATGTTTTTATGAAACAAAGAAAATTTAAGTTTTTCTATTACTCTTTAAGTTTATAAGAGCTTGCAGACTATCAAACTGACTTTCCATCAAATTAATCAAACTATTCTTTCAAGTTTACGATAACAACGTTCATGCAGTTGCGTTTGAAACTGATAAAGTTCAGTGTTGGTAAAGCACGCAGACATCAATTAATTGTTCTTCGTGGCTAAGTAGATAAAAACACGGGCTACAACGAAAAAGGTCGTGAGTTCGATCCCCATCAGAATCGCTGATCGATGAATTAATCAGAAATATGGTTGTGGTATTTATTTTTATATAACAGAATTATTCTTTTCATTTCTCAAGATCCAGTCGAATCAGGCATGTCACCAGAAGGTAGAAAAGAGTAACATATATCGTGTTCGCGGTGGCGCGATAGGTTTCGGTGTAGCGCGTAAAGCGTGATATCGTGGGTTCGAACCCCAGCGGCGTCAAACTAAACTAAACTAAACTAAACAACTAAACTAAAATAAAAAGCGATGTGTTAAACATAAACCAACATAAAAAAACAGGCACATTGTAATAAAATGAGTGAGTTGGACAAGGTGAAAATAGGCACATTGTAATAAAATGAGTGAGTTGGACAAGGTGGAAGGTAAGTGACGAAACAGCAAAAGGAAGGTGAGAGATGAAGCGACAAGCAGAATGTAAGTGAGGAGGGAACTCACAGATAAAAAAACTTCACAGATAAAAAAATGTCCCCAATGCAGGATCGAACTCACAACCTTCCAACTCTCAGCTCAGCGCGTTACCACTCGACCATCGACTGTCTTGTAACTACAACACGGGAATTAACATTTAACTTGTCAGTTCACCAGGCACCGTTTGGTCGCAGTTTGAAAACATATTTATCGACATACTGGAAGTTTTCAATTTTTAGAAAAGCAAACGTCTTTCAAAATCATATTCTTCCTTGCTGCTTATACACATTTTTGGCAATTGTTGCATATAGAAAATGCTTATAAATGATATCCTTCACTGCGCTCCGAGATCAGATGAAAGCCGCTGCCTTTCACCTGATCTCAGATTTCAGTAAAGGGTAATTTGAAATTGACCAGGGTGCGCGTGTTTGAACGCCGGGAAATTCCAAGTCGGCTTCATTTCAGGTGACTATGCTCGAAAAAACGTTGAGCCGAGGGAGGGAGGGAGGGAGGAGAAAGGGGTTTCATTTTTAAATTTGAGAGCTGGCGTCTACTTTATAAGTTCAAGCCTGTAACACAACCTGGGATCAGAGCACTGAACACTGTGTGATAAAATGGTAATTCTCTCATCGGTTTGCAGTTTGGGCAAAGTAAGATACTAAATCTCATATATGAGACTTTCGGCACTTTTCAGTGAGAAAATACAAATACAGACTGCACTGATACGGATGCTCAAAATGAATGATCATGTTTCACTTTATAAAATGGACTTCTTGTTCTGTTTGGTCGACAGCAAGGATCAAGTTAGACGCCTCAAATCTGCAGTAATTGCGAATCATTAATAATCAAAAAGCAACATCGTTAATTTTCCTCTCGCAAGTCCTGCTTGGTTCATGGCGGTTGTCAACTCCATTCTTCACTTTCCCACAAGTAGGTTTTTGAACGAGTTTACGAATTTCGATCAATCAGTTTCACATTTTCATATGTCTACTTAAAATTCCACAACTTGAGACAGACAAGTGTTCTTCGAATTTTGGAAGGAAATCCCCTCTCCCCCCAACACACACACATTTAAAAAAGAATAATTTCACCTTCTTTCACTTTTTCTGATTCAGAATAGTGGTTCTGTTCGGAGTCTTTCTTAAAATTACATCTTACTTTCAAATGTGTACTTAAAATTCCATTATTTGCGACATACAGGTGTCCTTCGAATTTGGGAAGGAAATGACCCCCCCCCCCCTCCCCCCCCCCCCCCCCACACACACACATACACACAAACACTCACTTTAAAAAACAAATCATTTCATCTTTTTCACATTTTCTTATTCAGGTGAATGTTTCTGTTACGAGTCTTTCTTTTCTGTGTTTAAGCCTTTGAACACTAGCGGCTGTTTTCCGACCAGGAACATTGTACGCCATAACATTATACAGGGTGAGTATAGGGTGGAGTAGACCAATCAATATTTTAAACGTGCAGCCCCGAATATTGATTGCTCTGCCCCAAATAATGAATATGGACTGTTCTAATTGCTGCCATTGAAATGGAATGGAAGATACCATTTGAGTTTAAAGTGTTAATTAATTAATGCTATCAAAATCCAATCAAAAACAACAGTTTTCAGATTATTATGTTGGTATGTTTGGTATAACTTTTGAAATACTTGATGGAATGACTTTATATTTGGCACGTAAGTGTATCTTATTGATGTCTAGCCACTGTTCAATGCATGTGTTGTTCCAAATATTTTTCTTGGAGTTATGGCCCTTGATGAACTTAGAATATTTTGAGATTGCACCACCCGTCGCAGCTACGGCGTCGATGTCGCGATTGTTATTATTGTTTATTGGAGAATGTCCCTGGACCGAACATTTATTGAAATTATTTTTTTCAAAATTAATCAAGCATTCTATCAGTTAAAAAGAGATGGGAGGTGGGGGGGGGGGATATCTCTGTTTTCATTTTATTTTTCTAGCACAAAATATTGCATTCAGCTTCACGAAAATTTCCTCATTCCAATTTACCGGAGCCTTTCAAATGCTACTCTCAAATTAGAGCTTAAAATTAGTTAAAGAGCTCCTCGTGTAGACTTTTAAGGGGCGGGTGACCAGGACTAAAATATCTACAAATGACCAGATCATGTTTTTTTCCTGAGATTATCCAACAACCCCTTCTCTCAATAATACGTCACATGTTGAATTCAAATTGCGATTTATTTAACCCTTAGGTAATCACTGCCATGATGTATACACGTGCACAGCTGCAGGTGACTTAACGTGTTTCTACATTATTGTTGGCTGTCTGTGCAGGCAGTCAACAATAATGTAAAAACACTGTCAAGGTGAAAGGATAATTTCTAGATACTTAGTCAATTCCGCTAGAAGTGTTTTCTTGTCAAGTCTTGGCTCTCTGTGTTGCCAGGCAAATGTTATTATTAGTAATATCGAGGAAGAAGCAGGGCCGCATTATTCATAAGGCTGACTAGGCTTAAGCCTAGGGGCCCACAGGGACAGGGGCCCACCATTTTTTTTTTGGCTGAGGCATTGTTACCAGCGCCTTAGGGTACCAATGGTTAAAGGCACTCTGCGCCGTAGCGATACATTTACATATGTATTTATCTATATATATACTCTCATAAGTATACTATATATATACATATTTGTATACAGTACATTATTTTATGCTTATTTAAATAATATGGCAGGTTGTGAGTAGAATTCTTCAGGAGACCCGCAAAATGGATATAGGGCAGCGACATAGTGCCTACCGTACCATGTTCAGGCTGTAGTACGGTGAAAGACTGAAGTGCCGTAGGGGGCCCCGTCCCGAAGTACCTAAAAGCCTGGGGGCCCGACCATTGGTTAATACGGCACTGGAAAGAAGGTATTACGAGTGATATAAAATCTAATTTACTACGAGTTGTGAAGACTGAAAATTGTCCCTTTCTTGAAGAGTGCAAGGTGACTGGAGTAGATGTGATCGTACTCATAGAAAGAGGCGTGTTGACCAATAGCCAACTAAAAGTAGATCAATAACAGCGTTTCCGGTTTTTATTAAAAAATGAACAGTTGTTTTCCGTTGAACTTCCACCTCATTTCGACTGCCACTGTACTTGTAAATAAACTACAGCACTGCAAGTGCAAAACAAAATGAAAGTGTCAATGACACTGTAGCTCAACTTGTCAAGACATGTACATGTATAGTATGTGACACAGCAATGACAAAAATCTAGGTAATGACCTGATAACAAAGGTACATATAAAGTATTGTAACTGTCTGTACATAAATACTGACCGTAGCCTGTAACAAATGTGTAGGTAAAGTATTGTAAAGGTGGTTGACAGTTAGATGCTAAACTAGAAAAGAAATCTTTGAGTCCCAGAGTGGTCTGACTGAACCCCAAAATATTTGTTCTCATAGCACAGTGATAACAAAGGCACCCCCAAAACACACTCATTCCTGTTCCAAGGTGAAAATAAAGGTACCCAAGAAGTTTCGTGAAGATCAGTTCATAAATACAAGCTGTATAGAAGTTGTGATAAAAAACTGCTGATTGGACCTAACTTCGGTACAAAATGGCCACTGGCAGCCATCTTGAATTTTGGACTGCACTCAGAAACACTCGTTCTTGTCCCAAGGTGTTAACAAAGGTACCCAAGAAGTTTCGTGAAGATCGGTTGATAAATACAGCCTCTAGCCCAAGCCGTATTGACATGTGCACTTACAGTGTATAAGTAGCACTAAATAAATCAAAATTCATCTAATTTGCATAATTTCTGCACGAGAAAAAAACCCATACTGTATGTGATGTATTCCATTTTACTAAACATTCATACAAAAATTTATTCAAATCAGAACTTTCATACAGAAGTTCTGTACAAAAGACTGATTACACTAATTTTGGTACAAAATGACTGCTGGTGGCCATCTTGAATTTTGGACAACACCCAAAAACACCTGTTCTCATCCCACGGTGATAACAAAGATACCCAAGAAGTTTCGTAAAGATCGGTTCTTACATAGGGCCTCTAGCCTGAGCCGTATAGAAGTTGTGTACAAAAAACTGATTTGACCTAATTTCAGTACAAAATGGTCACTGGCAGCCATCTTGAATTTTGGACCGCACTCAGAAACACTCGTTCTCGTCCCAAGGTGATAACAGAGGTACCCAAGAAGTTTCGTGAAGATCGGTTGATAAATACAGCCTCTAGTCCGAGCTGTATTGACATGTGTACTTACTGTGTGTAAGTAGCACTGAAAAAATCAAAGTTCATCTAATTTGCATAATTTCTGCACGAAAAAAAACCCTGTATTATATGTGATGTATCCCATGGTACTAAACATTCACACACAAAATTTTTCAAATCAGCGCTTTCATATGGAAGTTCTGCGCAAAAATCTGATTTCACCTTAGTCTGTACAAAATGGCCGCCAGCGGCCAACTTGAATTTCGGATCGGACCCCAAAACACTCGTTCTCGTCCCACGGTCATAACAAAGGTACCCAAGAAGTTTTGTAAAGATCGGTTCATAAATACGGCCTCTAGCCCGAGCCGTATTGAATTGTTGACGGATAGACGAAGTTGAGCTAAGAAAGAAAACATGAAAAAAATGAGAAATAAGAATAAACAAGAGGCCCCAAGGAGAATTGATTTCAACAAGTTGCATCTGCTCCTCCTAAGAAAAGCTTATACCAAATATCCAAAGATTCCCACAGGGAGCCTATATATGAACCCAGGGACTTGGCTTTAACAAACTTGAATCCCCCCCCCCCCCCCTCCCCAAGGATGCTGCACACCAAATATCAAAACATTCCGACTGCTGGATCTGAAGAAGAAGATTTTTAAAGAAAATTCCTCATTTTGAACTAAGTTACAATTCGAGCTCCCACAGTGAGTCCAAATATGGACCTAGGGACTTGGCTTTAACAAACTTGAATCTCACCCCCTTAAGGATGCTGCATACCAAATATCAAAACATTCTGACTGCTGGATCTGAAGAAGATTTTTAAAGAAAATTCCTCATTTTGAACTAAGTTATAATTCGGGCTACCACATTGAGCCCAAATATGAACCCAGGGACTTGGCTTGAACAAACTTGAATTAAGCATGGTGCATACCCAATATCAAAAGATTCTGCCCGCTGGATCTGGAGAAGAATATTTTTTAAGAAATTTGCCTGAAATGCACTAAGTTCAAATTTGGGATCCTATACTGAGCCCAAATATAAATCCAGGGGGGCCGATTTGAACAAACTTGAATCAGATCCACCCAACAATGTTGCATACCAAATATCAAAAGATTCTGCCTGCTGGATCTGGAGAAGAATATTTTTTAAGAAATTTGCCTGAAATGCACTAAGTTCATATTCGGGCTTCTATACTGAGCCCAAATATGAATCCAGGGGACCGATTTGAACAAACTTGAATCAGATCCACCCCACAATGTTGCTTACCAAATATCAAAAGATTCTGCCTGCTGGATCTGGAGAAGGTTTTTTAAGAAATTTGCCTGAAATGCACTAAGTTCGAATTCGAGCTTCTACAGTGAGCCCAAATATGAATCTAGGGAGCCGATTTGAACAAACTTGAATCAGATCCACCCCACAATGTTGCATACCAAATATGAAAAGATTCTGCCTGCTGGATCTGGAGAAGAAGATTTTTTAAGAAATTTGCCTGAAATGCACTAAGTTCGAATTCAAGCTTCTATAGTGAGCCCAAATATAAATGTAGGAAGCCGATTTGAACAATTTTGCATCAGATCCACCCCACAATGTAGCATACCAAATATGAAAAGATTCTGCCTGCTGGATCTGGAGAAGAAGATTTTTTAAGAAATTTGCCTGAAATGCACTAAGTTCAAATTTGGGCTCCTATACTGAGCCCAAATATAAACCCAGGGGGCCAATTTGAACAAACTTGAATCAGATCCACCCCACAATGTTGCTTACCAAATATCAAAAGATTCTGCCTGCTGGATCTGGAGAAGATTTTTTAAGAAATTTGCCTGAAATGCACTAAGTTCAAATTTGGGCTCCTATACTGAGCCCAAATATAAACCCAGGGCGCCGATTTGAACAAACTTGAATCAGATCCACCCAACAATGTTGCATACCAAATATCAAAAGATTCTGCCTGCTGGATCAGGAAAAGAATATTTTTTAAGAAATTTGCCTGAAATGCACTAAGTTCGTATTCGGGCTTCTATACTGAGCCCAAATATGAATCCAGGGGACCGATTTGAACAAACTTGAATCAGATCCACCCCACAATGTTGCTTACCAAATATGAAAAGATTCTGCCTGCTGGATCTGGAGAAGGTTTTTTAAGAAATTTGCCTGAAATGCACTAAGTTTGAATTCGAGCTTCTACAGTGAGCCCAAATATGAATCTAGGGAGCCGATTTGAACAAACTTGAATCAGATCCACCCCACAATGTCGCATACCAAATATGAAAAGATTCTGCCTGCTGGATCTGGAGAAGAAGATTTTTTAAGAAATTTGCCTGAAATGCACTAAGTTCGAATTCAAGCTTCTATAGTGAGCCCAAATATAAATGTAGGAAGCCGATTTGAACAAATTTGCATCAGATCCACCCCACAATGTTGCATACCAAATATGAAAAGATTCTGCCTGCTGGATCTGGAGAAGAAGATTTTTTAAGAAATTTGCCTGAAATGCACTAAGTTCAAATTTGGGCTCCTATACTGAGCCCAAATATAAACCCAGGGGGCCGATTTGAACAAACTTGAATCAGATCCACCCCACAATGTTGCTTACCAAATATCAAAAGATTCTGCCTGCTGGATCTGGAGAAGATTTTTTAAGAAATTTGCCTGAAATGCACTAAGTTCAAATTTGGGCTCCTATACTGAGCCCAAATATAAACCCAGGGCGCCGATTTGAACAAACTTGAATCAGATCCACCCCACAATGTTGCTTACCAAATATCAAAAGATTCTGCCTGCTGGATCTGGAGAAGATTTTTTAAGAAATTTGCCTGAAATGCACTAAGTTCGAATTCAAGCTTCTATAGTGATCCCAAATATGAATCTAGGAAGCTGATTTGAACAAATTTGCATCAGATCCACCCCACAATGTTGCATACCAAATATCAAAAGATTCTGCCTGCTGGAACTGGAGAAGAAGATTTTTTAAGAAATTTGCCTGAAATTCACTAAGTTCAAATTTGGGCCCCTATACTGAGCCCAAATATAAACCCAGGGGGCCGATTTGAACAAACTTGAATCAGATCCACCCCACAATGTTGCTTACCAAATATGAAAAGATTCTGCCTGCTGGATCTGGAGAAGAAGATTTTTTAAGAAATTTGCCTGAATTGCACTACGTTCGAATTCAAGCTTCTAAAGTGAGCCCAAATTTGAATCTAGGGAGCCGATTTGAACAAACTTGAATCAGATCCACCCCACAATGTTGCATACCAAATATCAAAAGAGTCTGCCTGCTGGATCTGGAGAAGAAGATTTTTTAAGAAATTTGCCTCAATCAACTACTTATGACCCACTATCATCTCATATCAAATTTGGTTCAAATCGACCTCACGGTTCAGAAAATAGAAATTTTAGGCGTTCCAAAATTTTTGCCCCTCCCATAACGAAGGCAAATAATGCCCAACAAACTTCTCTTGAACAAACTTGATTTTACACCTCAAAAGGAAGCTGCATACCAAATATCAAGTCTCTGCAACTGCTGGTTCATGAGAAGAAGATTTTCAAAGATTTTGGTCCCCTTGGGGGGCGTGGCCCCACCCAGGAGGAGGGGCAACTTCATTTGAACAAATCTGAATTGACATTAGGTAATGAACATTTACCCAACATTTGAAAAATATTGGGCCAGTGGTTTCTTCGGAGAAGTTGGTTTTGTAAAGTTTATGCCAGACGACGGACGACGATGGGCGGACGGACAGAAAACGATTAGTAAAGCTCACCTTGAGCTTTGCTCAGGTGAGCTAAAAATAAAATAAAACGTATTTCCAGTTGGAGGAACAAATCAAATTAAAAATCAAAGCCGACTACTTGTTTTAATCCAGTATTCCCATCAGCGAATCAAATGAATAAAATTAATCCAGAAAGAACACAAAACAAAATACAATTTATCACAAAATTTTACTCTTGTGAACTGTCCATAACCGATGAAACACATAAGTTGAAAACAAACTGAAGAAAGAGGTCATTTTTTGTCTCGACGAGCTCGTTCCAATGAGGGGTCATTAGGTATGTTTTAGAGGTGAAAACTAAACAGAAATTAAAATTTGAAAGGCCATTTTTAGCAGTACCCGCACCTTTTATGGTTGTTAAGTTAGACAAGGGATTAACACCTTTCATGCTGTTGGCGGATATTTCTGTCTGTGACTCGAAATCTCATGTCATTGAAAAAAGTAAAATTTGGGGTCATTTAGTCAAATTTCCCCTTGTGAACTGAATGGGCATTTTTATAATTGATTTCATGAGTTAAATTTGGTTCAATTTCTCATCAAATCAAACCATGGCTGCTTTACAGCAGCCAAGTGTGACTACATTTGGTAGACAATATACTTTGAAAATACCATCAGATCAAGAGTTGCTTGGCATAAGTGTATCCACTTCATTTTTCTTGGAATTTCTCAACAATATATTCAGGGTCCTGGAAGAATTTTGTACAGAGGGAGTATCAGATAAGATGGCCCTTTGGATTTCAGTATTTTTCATGGTCCAGCTCTGAACTTTATACTTCTTCCAGAACTTTCTAATGAAGCCATGCAAAAATCGCATAACAAAAGTAATTTAGTTATTCTCCAGTGACACTGCTCACGACAAATAATTGGAACGAACTCCACAAGCTTGATCCAATGATCTGGCCATAAGCCGTGTTTTTTTTTAGCTTGATCCAGTGATATGTCCTTAAGCCACGTCTTTTTAGGATAAAGCCCGAACGTTTTAAGTAAGAATAATCTCTCACTGTTGTCTTTATATTGTGTCCGATTAAGAGGATGTGAGGGTAGAATTTTTTGGAAAACAGTGTTTGAATGGAATTTCAATCTTTGAAACTGAACATATGTCTGAGATAGAGTTGAAAAGGTTAACCGATTAATCGATTAACCAATGATCAATGTCTTGATCTATCAAAAACGTAATTGATCGATTAAACGTTACTTCTGAACTACTGTATTTTCTGGGTAAACAAAGGAACAAACTTGCTCCAAAAACAGGCAAACATTGTCACATAGACTCACATCAATTATATGAGACAGAGTAAAGCATGCAAGTTTCGTGATGACATACTTGTTCACTTGCATTATCATTATACTGTATCAGTAGCTGGAACTGGTCATTCTTAAATTAACCTTTACCCAATGCGGATAACAGACGACACTTGCAAGATAGATTCTTGAATTACTAAAAATTTCTGATTTTTGTCTCAAAAACATAGCTTATGATCCCTCATTGGAACGAGCTCAACGAGCTCATTCCAACGAGGGATCACAAGCTATGTTTTTGAGACAAAAATTGAAAACATACCATAATATAAATCTCTGAATGGAGATTTTGTATGTAGAGCAAGCTGACCGATTTTGTCCTTTACGTCCATAAACCATCAATGGTACGGCAATTATTCAGCTGCTTATAACGGCAAGTGAGTAATCGGTTAACCAAGGTTTATCCATGTGATTAATAGATCAAGAAAACCCTTTAACCATTTCAGCTCTAGTCTGAGGCCTATAGAGGAAGCGCCTCTGAAATAATCATGAAGTCGTCATCGTGGATGTTTATTACATGGGGCATTAAGGAGACAACTTTAACCCTTTACCTAACATGAAAAACAGACGACACTTGCAAAAACAATTCTTGAATAATTAATTTTTTTTCACTTTTTTTTGTCTCAAAAACATAGGTTATGACGCCTTATTGCATGGAACGAGACAAAAAAATGAAAATTAATTGGCGATTTTTGTGAATAGTGCTGGTCGCTTTTGACCGTTACACTGGGTAAAGGGTTAACCCAGCAGAGTTGAAGTTCTCGTGGCATTGACTATAGACACATTAAGCCACAATGCATCAGCTTGAAGAATCGACTTTAACCACTGAAAGCTTTGAGAGTTTTCCATTTTATCCCACCCATGGCTATCCCTACTAGGTGGTTTTACTGCGGCTTCTTGTACCATCTCAACTAGTCAGTTGTCACTAAAGCCACGGGTTGGGTCACCCGTTTGAGAGTAGACAAATTATCCAAACGCGGAATTTGGCCTGTGTTGGACAGTAATGGACCCACAAACTTTCGATCTTGAATCTTATCACGCAAAGAAGATACAGTTGTGCAATAAAAAGTATCGGGGATGGGGCTGAAAATGTCCCTACGATGAAAAACGTTCCGACACCAAGTTCTGTTTAATCCTTTATCTAATAAATAAGCAAAAAATCCAGCCTTTGCATCTCCCCAAAGATTTACTCCAAAATGGATATTCAGTTGGTATTTTTCTGCTTTTACCTCGAAAACAGCCTTATAGAAAAGAAATGTTTCTCAGAGAATTTTAAGGCTGAAATCTAAAACTGCAGGTTTTGTGGAATGCCGAAGTAGGTGTCCAACTTCAATGTTTTTTTTTAAAAAACAGTTGTACTTACGGGAGGGGGGGGGGGGGGCATTGTGGTAACTGGTTCTCGTCAGATCACCGAAGTTAAGCAACATCGAGTCCGTTTAATCATTGGATGGGTGACCGTGTGAGCGATCAATTCGGACTCCCGTGTTGTAACCTTAGGCAAGGCACTTAACCCCGATTGCCCACATGGGGGCACGATGACGCTGTGTACTACGACGTACTGCATGTCGATGGAACGCATGTCTTCAGCCAATCTAACCCTGCCTGTGCTGCAGTGCGGAGTTACGATGTTGAGGAGCTGACAGCTGCTCATCGTTACTAAGTGGTTCTCTCCGGGTACTCCGGCTTCCTCCACCCAAAAAACTGTCACGGTCATGATTAGCCATTGTGTATAAGTATATGACCTAAAACACCAATAAATAAATAAATAATAGTTGTAATTATAAAAGGAAGATTCTCACCTTCCCGTGTTAACCCCATTCCAGCAATTCGTATTTATAAATATTTCAATATACCAGATGTACATCAACGTTTTATGGACAATCTATACCACACAGGTTGTATTTTGGGGTACCTTTTGCGACCATTTGTCTTCAGGAAACACTTTTCTAAAATTTAGAGGGTGTAAACCCGAGCTGTTCCGACTATGGTGTCTCTAGTCCCGACTAATAGTAATATTTGAACTACACCACCAAGGCATGCGTAAAATCTATACCCATTTTGGTGTTTGGCAATGCGTCGAATGATTGCTAGAATGTTCTATGTCCCCTATGGGACATAGAACATTCTAGCACTCAGACAACGAATGGAAGTAGATTGTATGAAGTGTTAGAACATTTTACAACCCGTTTCTTTTTGTTTGCCAGAGAGTGCTGATTCCCTGTCACTGCATCTGTCAGAATTAAGGCCTGCCCACAAAAGAATACTAAGCTGTTGGTGGCCAGATGGATTTAGTTTGAAGATTAATTTACTTGAGAAGGACTGGTGAACATGTCATACAACTTATATTTACACCTATGGTTTCCCTCGTAACACATATCTTGTTGGGCGACCTTCAGAAGCGCAGCTTTGTGGCCCCTTTAGGCAAGGATCTTCAGCCTGCCCCGATGGAGTCCCTCTCCATACAGAGTACACTGAATTTACGTCTCCACTTGCAACCCGGAAGAAGGGAATGCTGTGATGCTGATGAAGATGGTTTGGTCACATTGGAAGCTCTACCAATCAAAGGTTTATCCTACGCAAGGGTAAATAAGATCCACCCAGTGGTTACACAATTGCTGTCAAATGTCATCATCACTGGACAGTTGTTAGCCCTTTAACTAACACAAATATTTAAATTTTTTGCCTCAAACACAAAGCCTATGACTCCACTTTGTAAAAAGCACGATGAGCTCTTATCATAAGTTATGTGTTTGAGGCAATAGATAGAAAAGGATAAAATTTGAATGGTGATTTTTGTGAATGTTGCTAACTGTCACGTTAGGTAATGGGGTAACAAATTCAATGGTACACAGGCCTGAAAATAAGCAGTATGACATTTGCAGAATGAGGTCCCCAGAGGGTGAATTTGATCATGCTATCCCATACAGTGGGCCAATTTATCCTCTGGGTACCTCTTTCTGTTTAGTTTTGAGACCGTGATTCAGATTGAGGTTCACAGAGGGTAAATTGCTGTGCAGGGTAGCATCACTAAATTCACCCTCTCGGGACCTCACTTTGCAGATGACAGTCTGCGTATTTTCTGGCTTGATGGTACAAGACCAGAAATGATCTTGCCATGATCGCTTCATTCGCACACAGAAATATTGGCTGGTACCACATGTATGCTGCAGTCTAGGTTTCAGTTTGTTTATTGGGGTAGAAGGTAATTTTCAGCATATATGGCTGTATGGTTCTGGCAATATGAGTATGAAGTCAAAATTAGTCTATTGCTCATATCTAATGAAGCTGTTCAACACTGAAAATACTCCAGGCCAAGTAGTTCTTACCTGTAGCCATAAGCAAGCACTGCTCAACCTTTTGGGTTTCCATCAGGCAGTGATAATAAACCATCATACTCATACAAAAGCTGAGATCTGATTCAGCCAGAAGGAACAGGTGATGTAGAATCACATACAGGGAATTTTCATTTTCAAATTTACAACACTGAGCTGGATCAATGACTAGGTACAGTACATGGAGAGAGGATTGTAACTAAATCACCCGCAGTGGAGTTATCACCCAAACTATAACTTTCAAATTTTATACATATGGACAAAAAAACACAAGCAATGTTTCAGGCAATGGACCTCCGGGTTTAACCCGGGGGTCCATTGGTTGAAACTTTGCCTGTGCTTGTTATGCTTTGTAACAAATTTGCAATTATTGCATGGGTGGAATCTCCACTCTGTGGGTGATTTAGTGATAATACACTCTCCACGTACTGTATAAGCTATGTTTCTGAGATAAAATTGAACAATTTTAGTTATTCAAGAATGTTTTTCACAACTGTCATCTTAAAATTGTGTTAGGCAAAGTGTTTGCATACTAAGCTTTCCTAGAATTTTCATGAAAAATATCAACAGGGAAGCTCACTTAATTGGATAATTCTTAATTGAATAAGCCTGTAGCCCACTTAACTGGATAATTCATAATTGAATAACCCTGTTAAATGGTTGAGGGGTAGATTATTTTTGGCAATCTGAGTTTCTTCATCAAAATTTGTTGTGTTACAAAAGGGTGGAAGTACTCTAAAAGGGGCAATATGGGTATAAACAATTGGCATGACTTGACTTTATTGCCATGTTGCAGTTACGATTAGCCATTGTGCAAAAATATGCGACTTTGAACAACAATAAAGAAGAAATCTCGCTTGTCGTAAAGAAAATGAGAGAACATTGAATCTCAATTTCTCAGATGCTAATTTCATTTGTTTTTCTTGACTCAGTCGTAACTCCGAGTTCTAAATTATTTTTCAATGGTGATTTGGAATTTGAGTATTTTTTTTCAAAGATGCCATCCAGCCAGCAAGGGAAGCCTCAGTTTTGCAAGTCTTTTTATTCATGAATAATTGTTTTATGACAATTTATTGGAGAGTGCCTGTTGGCTGCCTGCTGTCCCCAATAAATTATAATAAAACAATTCTTTATAAACATTTAATTTCGACAGCAAAGAAAAAAACAGGCTTTTAGATTTGTTTATTTTGGGCACTCTGTTTCATTTTGTCCTAATTTGGGCACACTAAAACCAGAAATAACAGCCTTATCCTATTATGTTTAATTGCCATGTCTTTCTTTGTGTTTTTATGATAATATTATGATGGAAGTTATTCTCAAATGTAGAAGAGGCACAGAGAATTTATATATTTCTCTTGATGTCTTCACACCTTCTGTAATTTGGGCACATAACCCTTTACCTAACATGAAAAGCAGACAACATTGGCAAATTCTTGAATAACTAATTTTTTCATTTTTTGTCTCAAAAACATAGGTTATGATCCCTCATTGAAACAAACTCAACAAGCTCGTTCGGTTATGATCCCTCATTGGAACGAGCCCAACAAGCTCGTTCCAATATGGCGTCATAACCTATGAGACAAAAAATGAAAAAATAATGAAAATTAATTGGCGATTTTAGAATAGCTGGCCGGTTTTGGATGTTATGTTGGGTAAAGGGTTAAACCTATGCAAACAGTATAAGTGGCTTTCAGCACTTATCTATAGACTCCATGATAGTGACTTCTAGAACTCAACCAGTTAATTTTGTAACATTTTGTTTCTGAAATCTCAGACTCTTGGACACTAGAGAATGGTGTCAAAACCAAATCACGATCTCATCACGTTAGAGGCCACTTTTATGATCACATGACTGTAATATGGTGTTTCCTTACTGACAAACATCATATTTTAGCAACACTTTAACCCTTTACCCAACGCAGACGATATCAAAATTTATTATTTTAAATACCATTTTTTAAAATTTTTCAAAAAATTTCAACCAAATCATATCATGTGACCCCTCGTTGGAACGAGCTCATTGAGCTCGTTCCAACGAGGGGTCACATGATATGGTTTGGTTGAAATTTTTTGAAAAATAATATTTTTTCAACTGCTGAATTTGCATATTACGCGGACGGATGCGGGCGATTCGTTAGGTAATGGGTTAATGTGTCAATTAAATACAAGAACACTGGATAACGGGTGCCACAATTTTCAATAATTTTCTGCAGTTAGACTTGATTTTGCATCATTTTCTTTTTGAAATCACAACAATCTGGTGTAAGTGTATTGAGACCAGACAACAGTCTAACAGAGAAAAAGAGGGATCATCGTGGCTCATGGTTACAGCATTGGACATAAAACCATAAGGTCCATGGTTCGATCTCCACCAGGGGTAACTGCATTGTATCCTTGGGGAAGGCCCTTAATCCTAATTGGGAGCAGGCATCCTGCATGGCGATGATGCTTTTGTCTTTAACAAATGCTAACCCTGCTTGCGCAAATTTAATTTGTTGGGGAGTGTGACAGTTGCACGGTGCTGCTCAGTGGTTTTCTCCAGCTTCCTCCACCCATAATACTGTCAGTCAAAAGGTGACCCTGGCTGTCAAAAGTGTTATTAGACACCAATAAAAAAATCTAGAAAAGACACCAATTTCTGCGACCTCACTACTTTGTATAATAAATGGTGTCCAGTTAAGACAGAGAATCCCCCTCTCATACAAGCATGTATGCGAGGGATGAGATGGATTCTTTCTAACATAAAACGGAAAGTAGGAGGGATTACAGTAGCATTATGTCGTCACATATTGCACACACTTCTCAATTCAAAGCCACCCGACAGTGACGGAAGTCACGAAATTTTTAAGGGTGAGTGAACATTCATGCCCTAGTATATAAGGCAGTGTCACTGACAGAATTCATATTTTAACGCTAATAAAAAGTAACTGTAGAGTCTGTATGACATAGTTGTGAAATATAAAATTTTCAAAATTTTTATTATGGGAGGGAAGCCCTTTAGTCTGGGAGGGCGTAATCCCTCCTACTTTCCATTTTATGTTAGAAAGAATCCATCTCATCCCTCGCATACATGCTTGTATGAGAGGGGGATTCTTTCCCACATAAAACTCCAAGTACTCTGGATTACAGTAGCATATTCATCGCTTTCACGACTATGTCATGTCAGAATCCTGAAGAGATCTGTATATCTAATCCAGAAACTTACTACTTGCATACCTGCATCAATTTGCCAATGTGACAAAAAACAAGAATAATGTTGATGCTGTTCAATTTAATTCTACACAATGTATATATTTCAGAACGAAAAGAAAGTTCATATCTTCAAAGTTAGCACAGCATCCGAGAACATCTTCTCTGGACATCCATCAATCGTACAGTCCCTAAAATAGAATTGATGAAAAATCTTAGCTGAAGACCAATTGGCAGTTTTCAATATGTTTTGAAGTGTCACGCCAGATTTCATTGCTTGAGATGTTGCTGCCCCTCTAGTTGAGTGTGGGCGAAAAATATTAATGTCTATCCCAGCTGATTTTAAAGAGTCTGATATCCATCTTGATGTAGTAGCTGTTGTAACTGTATTAAAAGTTTTAAAAGAAATTAATAGTTTAGTTGTTTTACGTTTGTGTGCAGTTTGTTTGAGATACTCTTTTAGAGTGCATATTACACATAATTTGTGATTTTTGAACTCAAATAACTTGAGTGTTTGATACATTCGAGATGGTCGAGAAGTTTTTGCCAGCTCCTGGAGTCTGAATTCCACGACATGCTTAGATAAATTCATGAATTTTAGGTCTAAAGCAATTAAAGTTTGCGATCGAGCTGCTGTTGTAAGAGCAATCAAGCTCACCAATTTATGTGTCAACAATTTCAAAGTCAACCCTGATAAGGGAGATAAGGATGCCAAATATTTCAAGAGAATACTGACATCCCAGGTACCCATGTATCGTGGTATTGGAGGTCGAAGGTTAAACACTCCCTTCAGAACCCGAGTGATAACAGGTGAATCAGTAAAAGACGTGCCATTCAGTAAAAGTAAAGTTTGATTAATCATAGACCTATGAGTATTTACAACACTATAAGATTTGCCCATATGAGCGAGTGAAGTTAAATAATCAGCAACTTGGTTGACAGAGGGATTGCAGGGATTAATTTGTTTCCTCTTACACCAAAGATACCATTTTCTCCATGCCAATCCATACTGCTTTTGGGATAGTTTCCTCCATGAGGATAAAATGTATTTGATAGAGAGTTCAGAAAGTCCTCTTGCTCGGAGAATATCGTGGATAACACGCAAGCGTGAAGGGATAATTTCCTCTCCATTGGATGGCAATCCTCGTTGCGAGGTGTAATGACTTTCCTCCAACTCTGAGGTATAAAGATAGGTTTTTGTACCAGAAGTTGAACCAAAAGAGGATACCAAGGTTGGGTGGGCCATTTGGGTACTATGATCAATACTTTCCTCACCTTGTCGTGCTGGACCTTTTGAAGTACTCTGGATAGCAAACTGAAAGGAGAAAAAATATATGGCATAAATTCTGACCAGTTAAGTGTAAAAGCATTGACATGAAAGGCTGAGACATCTGGAATCCAGGATACATATGTATTGATCTGATGATTTATTGCAGAAGCAAATAAGTCAATGTCAGGATGAAATGTTACATTACAAATTTGTTTGAACGTGATTTTTGCAAGTTGCCATTCCGTAGAATCACAAAATGATCGTGATAACCAATCGGCTCTAGTATTTAATTTTCCTGGTATGTGGGTTGCCGATAATTCAATATTTTTATTATATGCCCAAAGGAAAATGTCCTTAGCAATACTCAATAACTCCAGA
Source organism: Pictodentalium vernedei (assembly GCA_031216915.1). Taxonomy (NCBI): domain Eukaryota; kingdom Metazoa; phylum Mollusca; class Scaphopoda; order Dentaliida; family Dentaliidae; genus Pictodentalium; species Pictodentalium vernedei. The sequence goes on along the minus strand of CM062290.1, from coordinate 57,745,350 downwards.
TTGGTGCCTCCAATGTTATTAATGTATGAAACAGCAGTTGTGTTATCAGATTTTATACAGATATGACATGAAGACTTTCCACTACAAATTTGTGTCAACCCGAGATAAATGGCCTTGAGTTCCAAAAAATTGATACTGTGATGCTTTTCCCTATCAGACCATTTGCCTTGTGAGGACTTTTGATCACAAAATGCCCCCCAACCTAATAAAGAGGCATCAGTTTCCAAATACAATGATACTTTAGAAGGTTGGATAACTCTTCCATTCATGGTGTGTATATTTTTCACCCACCATTTTATTTCACCTTGAGCATGATGTGTTAACTTAATCTTTCCCTCAAAATTATAATTGTTATCAGAAAGAGCTTCATTCTTTTCTTTATCCAGATATCTATAGAATAACTGTCCCAATTTAACTGCTCTCATGGAGGAAGTATAAATTCCTATCAATCTGGCCACATCTCGAATTAATATTACTTTCTGAGTCAGTATCTTGTTAGATTCCTCAATAAGCCCACCGATTTTCTTTTCAGGTAAAATGATTCGGTAATGTTCAGAATCAATAATATACCCTAAATATTCAATTCGTCTGGAAGGTTCAAGATGAGATTTATCCCAATTGATCTGAAAACCCAATGACTGTAAAATGGTTATGAGGGTTTCAGAGTGTGATTTACAGATAAGTGGATCAGTGTGAGCTAATAAAGAATCATCTATATAATAAAATGATTTGATACCTTGCATTCTCAGAAATGAAAAAATAGGCTTTAAAACCTTAGTGAAAACACGGGGTGCCGTGCAAAGTCCGAAAGGGAGGCAAGTAAATTGAAAAAGTGAGCCTTCCCATCGGAACTTCAGATATTTTTGGTCTTCACTGGAGATTGGTATACTGAAATATGCATCTTTTAAATCAATAGAAGTAAAATATTCCATGGGTTGAATAGATTGCAAAACCACATCAATTGTTTCTTGCTTAAAATGAATATAGGATATATATTTGTTCAATGCTTTCAAATTAATGACAGGTCGATAAGAACCATTCTTTTTTTCGCGCAAAAAAATGTTAGAAATAAATTGGTTCTTTTGTTCGATTGACAAAGCAATAGCTCCCTTTTGAAGCAATTCTTGAATTGCGGTGTCCACAAGGTGGATTTCATTGTTTTTAAATTTGATTGGATTAGGTTCAAAAGATTGCTTAGGTAATTCCTCAAATTCTAGTTGATATCCAGTAATTACTTCTAATATCCATTGATCGTGTGTAAATTGTTTCCAGGTATCAACACACTGTTTCAGAGAACCAGACGAAAAAGAAATAGGTGGTGTTGTAAGACATATACCAATACCTACCCTTTGAGAATTTATTTCGTGTTGTCCCGAGTTCGTGGTGGGAACTCCTGTGGCTGCTGCCAGCCCTGTCGTCTGAAACTCGTGAATGGGCATCGTCCCCTCTGGTTTCCTCTGAATCGCCCCCGGTACTGACCTCGACCTAAAAAAGGCCTGTTATAAGGTCCTGTAACTGTAAAAGATTCTTTTAAAGACTTTGTATTGGCAGTTCGGGAGAGCTCGTTTATTTCCTTTATTCGTTTGCACACATCTTCCCCAAAAAGGAAAGATGAAATTTTATTATCGGCAGCAAAAAGACTTTTATAAGAATGTTTAAATATGGGTCGTAAGGCATTTCTCCTAAGCATGGAAATTTCAAATTGTGCATTTGCCTGTAAAAGTAAATTATCAACTGCCATTTTCTTAATTGTATCTAAATTGGGCTTTTTAGAGCGAAGTTCTTCAGTTATCTGAAGTGTTGCCGAGGTTGCTGAAGACAACGTACGTTGAATTTTTTGGAGATTACAATCTCTTATTCTAAAATTCGAATTACGAATCTGCCCCCAAATTTCAGGGTTTATTCGTGGAGGTGCGGATAGATGTGCATTTTCTGGTACTGGGTACCGATCAATAAGTTTTTCTAACTTATCCTTTTCCATGGGATTAGTGCAATTTTTGTTCGAAAATTGCGCCACATTCTCATTAACTCGAGGTCCAGTTTTCACAGAATTGTATTCAATGGTGATATCAGGAAGGTCGAAATCAACAACCTCGTCAGCTTCATCAATATTGTCAATATTAAAGGACCTAGGATCTCCCCCAAATAGATCGTGTACCTCCTGAATGCTATCCACAGCATCAGAATTTTGTCTAGTGATAGTAATGTTATCAGTATCATAATTGTCAAGCATTTCCCTGGTAATTGTATGGGGTGTATTCTTTTTAGCCCTATCGGGAATTGGAGGAACAGAAGTATCGAAACTGTCACCATTATGATTGGGCCGAGTCGACTGGGTCGGGTTGGCCATGGTTGTTTTAATGTGTGTCGTGTGCATGGATGACCCGGTGTTAGCCGTTTCAACTTCATCCAAACGTTTATTAATAGAAGTGATAGAACTAAGGATTTCTTTTAAAAGGACATTACTGTCTCCACTTACTGAGATATCATCAATAGGAATGGCGACTAAGTCGCGTGAAGTGGAATCTGTCTCTGACAGTTTCATTTTTTTGGCCAGTTGTGCCTGAACTTTGACTCCGGAAGTACCGGGTTTATCTCCCATGGATTGCTTGTTTTGTTTACGTTTCCTGGATTTTGTTTGCGGTGATTTGACTGAGTCAAGTGGCGGCTGTGCCGCGATTTCAGGAGTTTTCTTATGACCATACCGTTGAGCGAGATATTGGAAGGACTTAACTGCTTCACCTTCCTCAAAACCAGAGATGGCAGTTTCCTCCGTGTCAGAAACAAAGATGCTGAGAACATCATCTCGACCATCTTCCGATTCAGAAGTATGCCTGTGAGTATGAGATTGAGAGTTTTGAAACTCGATGTCTCTATTCAAGTTCAAAGGATCAGTTGATTTTGTCACCCCCCGATGAGGAGAAGTGGTCTTAAATGTTCTTTTCGGCATGATCAACCTTTAAAGTGTGCTCTCGACGACAAAATATGAATTCTGTCAGTGACACTGCCTTATATACTAGGGCATGAATGTTCACTCACCCTTAAAAATTTCGTGACTTCCGTCACTGTCGGGTGGCTTTGAATTGAGAAGTGTGTGCAATATGTGACGACATAATGCTACTGTAATCCAGAGTACTTGGAGTTTTATGTGGGAAAGAACCTGTATGTCTTTATACAGTATATATATAGTAAATATCATAAATACAATAATTAAAGGTTAAACTTACCATTTATTCACCACAAGATAAAACTCTCTGTTGTTCTTTGTTCTCTGATGATTGTTTCCCTCACATTAATGCTTTAAACTGTTGCACATGACTGTTACAACACACATGCCACAAATTCAAAACAAAAATATTTTTGGGATGCAAACTCCTTTCTTTTTCACTCTTTCATGATACTTTGATTACTTTCCAACACAAGTTCCACCGAACTCTGTTGAACATGGATTTTCCAAAACATGGATGACACAATGAAAAACAAACAAAAATTGGGGAGATTTTCTATTTTCTTCTGTATTCTCTGAATCACACATTTCAGAGGTGGCGGAACCAGGGGAGCACAGGGGATATGTGACCCTCCACCTTTTTCCAGACATGTTGTGCGGTTATGGCAATACACAAGGAGTTAAAATGGGTAAATGTAAACATGTTAGTATACTGGAAATACTGTATGTAATACATGTATTATATATGCAAATCCAAACAACATTTGGCCAAAGAACCCCACCTTTGTTTGCTCTGATCCGTTTCTTCTACTTCAGACATCTAGCTTTCGGGTTGGAAGATCAATGAATTAGAAGAACTGGACAGGACAGTGACCACACCGCAGCATGCTCATCTAAACAAGAGACTAGAGTGTGTCATAGTGCATTTATTTACAATTGTAACTTTTCTCCCACTGGGCCAAACTGTGGTAAATTGAAAATTTGTGTCCCCCCCCCCCCCCCTCCCCCGCACACTTTTATCGAGCTTCCGCTGTCTCTGCATAGAACAAGTTCCACTAAACTCAAGAATGAACATGAACCAGTTCAAGACAAATGTGAAATACAAATGGACACTGCCTCCAGTTCACCAAATATAAAACACCAGAGAAGCCCATATGCCCACAATTCCGCCAATGATGAAAGCAAACTGCAAAGACATGAAGGGAAAACAAAAAACAACAGGCCTGGCATTCTTTGGGAGTGCAGGAGTGCTGCACAGCTACTGCACGCCTAGAAAAAATTGAGGAGGGCAATTTTTTGCACTCCTTGATTTCCTGGAATGCCAGACCTGTTTGGGACTGCCTTTAAAATCTCTTATCATTTCGTCTCCCAAGTTCCAATGTGTTCTCTGTGCCTACTGGCTCAGAGAACACATTGGAACTCGGGGGACGCTTTGTCAATGTTGCATTGATTCGCAATAATTCATGACCCAGTGTCGCATTTCGATACATTTTGAGTGTAGATGTCACATAAGAATTGAATGTAACATTTTGAATAATGAGAAGATGTGTGTGCCAATTTGTCCACTATGTAGCTAAATGTAGTACAATTTTTCAGTCACAAAATTAATACCTTGAAGTGAATATAACCAAAATAGCATACAAGTTTTTGCATTCAAAATTTCAGGTGCAATCTGAGGAGGGCAACTGTTTTGCACTACTTGATTTTCTAGATAGCCAGGCCTGCAACAATGATTCTACAGTGCAATTGTAATAAGTCAGATAAATAACTAGCCCAAACTGAAAGATGGGGAAAGTGACACATTGGCACTCTCTTAGGAGATATGCATTTCAAGAACAGTAACTCATACACAACTAAGAATACAACTAAGACATATCATCATCTATATAGACTTACTTGTTCTTGTACATGAATTTTCCATCACCAACAATGTACTGTAGTTTCAATACCCCAAACTCAAAATCAACTCAAAGGTGTTGGAGATGTCACACAAAAATGAGTTTTTTTTCCCCAAGGCTACCAAGGGCAGTAACACCAGAACAATTTAGGAAATTTCTCCTTAGGTCTCAGTAATTCAGCTGGAAATGCCTGTTTATCAGAAATTCCACAATTTCTCATTAGCATGACCAAGAATATTTTGCATTGACTTACCTTTGGCTTCCCATTCACAAAACGCTCATAATGCATACATTTTCTGAAAATTTTCACTGTTGGCCTTTATGTAGAAAACAACACACAATAAAAATCTTACTGCATCATTTCAAAACACTCAGCTGAATGACACAGTTAACTGCTCAAAAAATTGGTCAAAATTGACAAAACTTTCTCATTTAAGGAACTGCTAAAACTCTGTTACTCTGTTATAGGAATTCTTCTTTCCAGTAATCCCCCTCTGAATAGTTTAAAACAGAATATACAGTGCAGCCCACTTAACTGAATAACTCTGTTAACTGAATACAATTTCCCAACACAAAACCATTTACCATACCTCCAGTACAACCTGTTAATTGAATATAGGTTATAGAGTAAAGTCCTGTTAATTGAAGAAGAAATCTTGCAACCTGTCGCGAAATTATCCTGACTTTCCACAGTTTTCCTTTGTTTATAGATCTATTTGGCTTCAGTTCATCCAATACAGGCATTTAATCTTTTATATCTTCTTTGACAGAGCTCATGGAGCTCTGTCAAACAAGATATAATAAATTAAATACTAAGTTTATCTCTAGAATACAGGAAAGTGACACAATCCCTGTCAATTGAATACTCCTGTTAATTGAATAATTTTTACTGACAAAGTGACAATTCAATTAACAGGGTTCCACTGTACCCGTATCTGAGACTGGAAACATGGGGCCTGAGGGCGCTCACCTGACATGGTAGCCTAAATATCAACCCAGAGAATTGATTTCAACAAGTTGCATCTGCTCCTCCTAAGAAAAGCTTATACCAAATATCCAAAGATTCCCACAGGGAGCCCATATATGAACCCAGGGACTTGGATTTAACAAACTTGAATCTCACCCCCCTAAGGATGCTGCACACCAAATATCAAAACATTCCGACTGCTGGATCTGAAGAAGATGATTTTTAAAGAAAATTCCTCATTTTGAACTAAGTTACAATTCAAGCTCCCACAGTGAGTCCAAATACGGACCTAGGGTCATTGTCCACTAGGGACATGGCTTGAACAAACTTGAATCTCACCCCCTAAGAATGCTGCATACCAAATATCAAAACATTCCGACTGATGGATCTGAAGAAGATTTTTAAAGAAAATTCCTCATTTTGATCTAAGTTATCATTTGGGCTCCCACAGTGAGTCCAAATATGGACCTAGGGACATGGCTTGAACAAACTTAAATCTCACCCCCCTAAGGATGCTGCATACCAAATATCAAAACATTCCGACTGCTGGATCTGAAGAAGATTTTTAAAGAAAATTCCTCATTTTGATCTAAGTTATAATTCAGGCTACCACATTGAGCCCAAAAATAAACCCATGGACTTGGCTTGAACAAGCTTGAATCTCATCCCCCCTAAGCATGGTGCATACCTAATATCAAAAGATTCTGCCTGCTGGATCTTGAGAAGAAGATTTTCAAAGAAATTTGCCTGAAATGCACTAAGTTCAAATTTGGGCTCCTATACTGAGCCCAAATATAAACCCAGGGGGCCGATTTGAACTTGAATCAGATCCACCCCACAATGTTGCATACCAAATATCAAAAGATTCTGCCTGCTGGATCTGGAGAAGAAGATTTTTTAAGAAATTTGCCTGAAATGCACTAAGTTCGAATTTGAGCTTCTATAGTGAACCCAAATATGAATCTAGGGAGCCGATTTGAACAAATTTGAATCAGATCCACCCCCACAATGTTGCATACCAAATATCAAAAGATTCTGCCTGCTGGATCTGGAGAAGAAGATTTTTTAAGAAATTTGCCTGAAATGCACCAAGTTCAAATTTGGGCTCCTATACTGAGCCCAAATATAAACCCAGGGGGGGCCGATTTGAACAAACTTGAAGATTCTGTCTGCTGGATCTGGAGAAGAAGATTTTTTAAGAAATTTGCCTGAAATGCACTAAGTTCGAATTCGAGCTTCAAAAGTGAGCCAAAATATAAATCTAGGGAGCCGATTTGAACAAACTTGAATCAGATCCACTCCACAATGTTGCATACCAAATATCAAAAGATTCTGCCTGCTGGATCTGGAGAAGAAGATTTTTTAAGAAATTTGCCTGAAATGCACTAAGTTCAAATTTGGGCACTAAGTTCGAATTCGAGCTTCTATGTTGAGCCCAAATATGAATCTAGGAAGCCGATTTGAACAAATTTGCATCAGATCCACCCCACAATGTTGCATACCAAATATCAAAAGATTCTGCCTGCTGGATCTGGAGAAGAAGATTTTTTAAGAAATTTGCCTGAAAAGCACTAAGTTCAAATTTGGGCTCCTATACTGAGCCCAAATATAAACCCTGGGGGCTGATTTAAAACAAACTTGAATCAGATCCATCCCACAATGTTGCTTACCAAATATGAAAAGATTCTGCCTGCTGGATCTGGAGAAGAAGATTTTTTAAGAAATTTGCCTGAAATGCACTAAGTTCGAATTTGAGCTTCTATAGTGAGCCCAAATATGAATCTAGGGAGCCGATTTGAACAAACTTGAATCAGATCCACCCCACAATGTTACATACCAAATATGAAAAGATTCTGCCTGCTGGATCTGGAGAAGAAGATTTTTGAAGAAATTTGCCTGAAATGCACAAAGTTCGAATTCAAGCTTCTAAAGTGAGCCCAAATATGAATCTAGGGAGCCGATTTGAACAAACTAGAATCAGATCGACCCCACAATATTGCATACCAAATATCAAAAGATTTTGCCTGCTAGATCTGGAGAAGACGATTTTTGAATAAATTTGCCTGAAATGCACTAAGTTCGAATTCGGGCTTCTATAGTGAGCCCAAATATGAATCCAGGGGGCCGATTTGAACAAACATGAATCAGATCCACCCCACAATGTTACATACCAAATATGAAAAGATTCTGCCTGCTGGATCTGGAGAAGATTTTTGAAGAAATTTACCTGAAATGCACTAAGTTCGAATTCGAGCTTCTATAGTGACTCAGCACTTTTTCAAAGTCCTGAAAAAAGTACCTTGTGATCAAACCGATAGGGATTTTTTTAACCATTCTATTCTACTGGATAAAAGTAAGCTTTATACAAAATAAGAATTCTCTGTGTCGTGTAGTTTTGGAGATATGGCAGTTTTAAGGTTTTTCCTATTTTTAGCTCCCGAGGTTCCCACAGGGCAATGAGAAAATTGTTTTTTGCATCAATCAACTACTTATGACCAATTACCATCTCATATCAAATTTGGTTCAAATCGACCTCACAGTTCAGAAAATAGAAATTTTAGGTGTGGCCAAAATTTTTGCCCCTCCTATAATGAAGGCAAATAATGCCTGACAAACTTCTCTTGCACAAATTTGATTCTACACCTCAAAAGGAAGCTGCATACCAAATATCAAGTCTCTGCTACTGCTGGTTCATGAGAAGAAGATTTTCAAAGATTTTGGTGCCCCTTGCAGGCGTGGCCCCACCCAGGAGGAGGAGCAACTTTATTTGAACAAATCTGAATTGACATTAGGTAATAAACATTTACCCAACATTTGAAAAATATTGGGCTAGTGGTTTCTTCGGAGAAGTTGGTTTTGTAAAGTTTACGCCAGGCAACGACGGAGGATGACGGACGGACGACGGACGGAAAGCGATTAGTAAAGCTCACCTTGAGCTTTGCTCAGGTGAGCTAATAAGCAGCTAAAGGGTTAAATAATATAATACTAGCCCCAAGAAGCATCCTAACATAAAATAGGAACAATGGCAATATGCTACAAGGTAAGTTGCCACTTGGAAGAAAAGAAAGACAAACCTCAAAACCTGCACATAAAAGTTAAAACAAGAGGCCCCAAGGAGCCTTAATCGCTCACCGGCCAAAGTGGTTCAAAGAAGTATTTGGGGTCACATTCAGTTAGAAATGGTTCATCAACACTACAAAGGAATGAAGTCATGAGAGACAAATTTTATGGAACTAGGGACATGGCTTGAACAAACTTGAATCTTACCCCCCAAAGGATGCTGCATACCAAATATCAAAAGCATTCATCTGCTGGATCTGAAGAAGAAGATTTTTAAAGAAAATTCCTCATTTTGATCTAAGTTATCATTCGGGCTCCCACAGTGAGCCCAAATATGAAACCGGGGACTTGGCTTGAACAAACTTGAATCTCACCCCCTAAGGATGTTGCATGCCAAATATCAAAACATTCCGACTGCTGAATCTGAAGAAGAAGATTTTGAAAGAAAAATTTCTCATATTGACTAAGTTTTAATTCGGGCTCCCACAGGGAGCCCAAATATGGACCCAGGGACTTGGCTTGAACAAATTTGAATATCACCCCCCTAAGCATGCTGCAAACCCATATCAAAAGATTCTGCCTGCTGGATCTTGAGAAGAAGATTTTTTAAGAAATTTGCCTGAAATGCACTAAGTTCGAATTCGGGCTTCTATACTGAGCCCAAATATGAATCCAGGGAGCCGATTTGAACAAACTTCAATCAGATCCACCCCACAATATTGCATACCAAATATCAAAAGATTCTGCCTGCTGGATCTGGAGAAGAAGATTTTTTTAGAAATTTGCCTGAAATGCACTAAGTTTGAAGTCGGGCTCCTATACTGAGACCAAATATGAACCCAGGGGGCCGATTTGAACAAACTTGAATCAGATCCACCCTACAATGTTGCATACCAAATATCAAAAGATTCTGCCTGCTGGATGTGGAGAAGAAGATTTTTTAATCTTTTTCCCATTGCCTTCAGTGTTAAAAAGTGCTGACTCAGCACTTTTTCAAAGTCCTGAAAAAAGTACCTTGTGATCAAACCGATAGGGATTTTTTTAACCATTCTATTCTACTGGATAAAAGTAAGCTTTATACAAAATAAGAATTCTCTGTGCCGTGTAGTTTTGGAGATATGGCAGTTTTAAGGTTTTTCCTATTTTTAGCTCCCGAGGTTCCCACGGGAGCAACGAGAAAATTTTTTTTGCATCAATCAACTACTTATGACCCATTATCATCTCATATCAAATTTGGTTCAAATCGACCTGACGGTTCTGAAAATAGAAATTTTAGGCGTGGCCCAAATTTTTGCCCCTCCCATAACGAAGGCAAATAATGCCCAACAAACTTCTCTTGAACAAACTTGATCCTAAACCTCAAAAGGACTCTGTATACCACATACCAAGTCTCTGCTACTGGTGGTTCATTAGAAGAAGATTTTCAAAAAATTTGGCCATTTTTTCCCCCACACCTCTGCTCAATATGAGCCGAAACCTATTTTGGATAAAAATCAAAATGCCCCTATATAACCACTACTTACATGAAATTTAATTAAAATGTGGCCAGTGGTTTAGGAGAAAGAGGCTCAAACACCACCTTCACGCAGGACATGACGGACGGTGGACGAAGAGTGATAAGAAAAGCTCACCCTGACTTTTAGTCAGGAGAGCTAATAAGCAGACTGTCATCTGCAGGATGAGGTGATGCTGCAGGATGAGGGGAATTTGGTGATGCTACCCTGTGCAGCAGGGTAGCATCACTAAATTTACCCTCTGTGAACCTCAGTCTGAATCAAAGTCTAAGGCTTAAACAGAAAGAGGTACCCAGAGGATAAATTAGCCCAATGCATGGGATATCATCATTAAATCAATCACCCTTTGGGGACCTCATTTCTGACAAAGGAAACACACATGGGTTACTTCATCATTTTTTTCAAAATGACTTCTCAAAGGAAATTTAAACAAAACAAAAATATCACCTCCTAAACAGGTCAGGGTTTGTCAGTGACACTCCCACCTGACCTTGACCACCAACTGAAATGTTTGAATAACCCAACTATAGTTTGAATCAAGACCAACAGTAGATTATTTTTGATTTATCATTGTTAACTAAATCTACACCATCATCAAATAAAATGAAAGTATCAATGTCACTGTAGCTTAATTTGATTGTGTGTTGTTTGATGAAAAGGATAATGTTCAATGTTTATGAAAAGATTTTGAAACATGACAAGAATTGTGGTAATTGAGAATATGTTATTTTCTGTTCCCTGTATGCTGTGTAGCCATCACAGTTGACCGATCGTAACCAAAAGGGGACATCCTCATCTAGACATTATACTGAGTCATCCTACCAAGTTACAATGAAATCCCTTCATAAATACAATCTGTAATCTGTGCTAAAGGTTTTTGGGTTTTGTTGTTGGGTACCCATCACAGCTGAACGATCGCAACCAAAAGGGGATGTTCCCATCTTGACATTATCTGGAGTCATCCTACCCCGTTACAATGAAATCCCTTCATAAATACGACCTATAGACCTGTGCTAAAGGTTTTTAAGGCTTTGGGCCCCAATAGCCGTCACAGTTGACCGACAGTAACCATTGTAACCAAAAGAGGACGCTCTCATCTAGACATTATATGTAGTCATCCTACCAAGTTACAATGAAATCCCTCCATAAATAGAACCTGTAGACTGTGCTAAATGTTTTTGGGTTTTGGGCTTGGGCAGCCGTCACAGCTGACAGATCGCAACAAAATGGGGAAGTTCTCATATAGAATCATCCTCCCAAGTTACATTGAAATCCCTCCATATTAAATATGACCTGTAGACTGTGCTAAAGGTTTTGGGGGTTTTCTCATCTGGATATGACCCCAAACCTGCATATGAAATTTCGCGACGATCAGATAAGAACTGTGGGGTGTAGCCTGTGCTAAATGAAAAAGTGAATAGACTCACAGACTAACAGACTTCTGCAAGCATGATGGCAATAGCTTACCTTGACTTTGTCAAGTTAAGCTAAAAACAAATACGTTGACCATTTGGCAAAACCACAATTTTGGCAGTTATTTTAATGAAATTATCTATTTATTCTACACCTGCCATATAAAATCAGTTGCATTCCTATTTGGAAAAAGACTTTACCAGCATTTTCCATATTGATGACATAAGTCTCCCACTCATGGTAGTTCATTTATAAAACAAGTAGCCATGCCACTGACATCCCCTGCCAAGAAGTAGTTTACTAAAAAGGGGACAAAGTTGGGGTTTTGGCTTTTATCTGTAGTTCTATACTAATGTTATCACCCAGAAGTCATACAAATTTTAATTTTCTAAGTTTAAAATAAGTCGAAAAAGGCCCATAACTCTAGAAGAAAATGATTGGACAAAAGCCGTTACTTGTGAATATCCTTTCCCCATGATGGTCCATCAGCATACCAAAGATCATTCAAATCTGACATGCACTGATCGAGATTCGGGTGTCTGAAGTTGTTACCGATGGACAGATAAATGGAAAAAACCCATTCCTAGATACCCTGCAAACTTTGTTTTGGCGGGGATAATAATAAATACATGTGAAGCAAACTGGAGAGACATTGATGCCAGTTACTATTAATCGCATCACATTTGACCTATTTTCTAACGTATAATCCAACTATGCAAACTTCAAAACGACGGGTATTGACAATACTTAATTACATCAATACAGTTAGAGCATTAAGACTTTTGTAATGGTAGTTCATAGTTTCACTTTGCAAAGCAATGAAAATATTTGGATTCTGATCCAGAATCGTCACATTTCAATGTCATCTTTACTTATCCCTTTACCCAACGTATATGATATCTAAATTTATTATTTTAAATATCATTTTTTTTAAATGTTTCTAAAAATTTCCACAAGACCATATCATGTGTCCTCTCATTGGAATGAGCTCAACGAGCTCATTCCAAAGAGGGGTCACATGATATGATTTTGTTGAAATGTTTTTTAAAATAATATTTTTTCAGCTGCTGAATTTGCATATTGCGTGGCAGCAGATGTGGTGGACTCACTGGGTAAAGGGTTGAAGTAGCAATTTCAACTTATATTTACCATATTATGTTAATATTAAAATATACACTATCAAAGATAATTTTAACAGAAATGGTTGAGGTATGGATTCATTTCATTTATTGGTGTTTTAGGTCACATATTTTTGTACAATGGTCAATCATGACCACAACATGAGTATCAACTGAAGACAAGAGCATGCAGATTTTACTACGTTTATGGTTGATGAGGCAAACGGGTTTACAAGGGCAGGGGTCGAAAGAATCAACGAGTCCATCAGGTCATACGTCTGGGCAATTATCGGGTCCCAGGCTCAGACCCGTTCATCGATTCTCGGAACGGGTACTGTGTTCGACGTCCAAAAGCAGTTTGAGGCGAATGTGGAAGATGCCATTGCCCGCTCAGTGGACCTGGAGAGTGGAATTAAACGCTATCAAGGCATGTTGTCTCACGCCAAGTGAAAAACAGATTATGTATTTGGGTGACGCCTCTACATGGCGCCTTCTGATATGGAACTAGGTGGCCTTTCACACGGCCTTGTTGTATAACAACAAGATCGTTATTGCCACAACTGCCCAGACCCTACATGGGAGACGGGACTGGTCAAGCCACAGGCCTCTTGGATATTGATGCGCCAGTGGGGACCTGTAGTGGAGGTGCCGAGTCGGCGGCATCAGAAATTGTGGCAGCACGCCAGCATGATGACCAGAAAATTGCCGTTATTGTGGGTGGGGTTACAGTTGGCTTACTCAGGCTTTGGTTTCTTCGATGATAGCCACTGATGAGCCACCACGGGAAGCAGATCCCGCAACAGCAAGGACCACGGCCCACAGATTTTTGGCCAGCCAGCCAGCCTACAGTTTTTGTGAGTAGCTTAAACAGCCACGAAACAATGGAGCCTATAATTCCAGATAGCGCAGCCGCTGCTTTCCCAGCTAGCTTGGCCAGGATGCACCCAAGAGCCTGCAGGTGCTTCTTCACCCACGCTTGGAGGCCACCCTTATCAGATGGGGTGGAGTGGGGGTACTTCCACCCCTGCCGGTCAGAGCAAGTACTAGGGTCAAGATTGCCATCCCAATCGCTGTGAGGATAGATGCGATCATAATCCCTTGTTCCCGGAAGAGGGTGTGAATGTGCTCCCCAAGTGTTGTGTCCTCATTGAGGATCTGACTGATCATCTCTCTGATTCGGTTGATTTGAGATCTGGGAGCCTCTTTATTCATTGCAGCTGCCTCCAGGTGGGATGCTCGTTCATCTTCCAGGTTGTGCAAGCATTCTGCTATCCGGCACCTACTAAAGTGATTATCTTGAGCTTCACTGAGCTTTCTCTTTTCCAAAGCGATGTGCTCATCCAGCTCAGACTGTCTGAAGAGGGTGGTTCGTTAACTAACCTCTCTGATGTGGTACTCTAATCCCACGGTATCAAGTGGAGGGTCATGTAAGGTTTTAAGTGCAGTTTTTTCCTCCTCGGTAAGACTTTCTTGAGTGGAATTTGATGCAGCATTAGCCACCTGTCCCAAGTCTCGCAGTTCTGTAGTATCCGATCCAATCCTATCAGCTTCATCACCCAACTCCATGTCATTGACCCACAATGTTTCATGTACCTTTGACTTAAGCGTCTTGCCTCCTTGAGTCCAGTCCGTCCAGTCCGTAAACCCCAGCTCATTCCTGATGATCTCACCACCACCACCACCACACTTTCCAACAATTGTTGAGAGAGCATGGGCTGCTCCTGATTTACTAACAATGTCGACATTTGGATGGGCCTTCAGCCACCCATTTTTGTTGAGTTCAAACTTGGAATAGTCACGTAGATAGAGCACCATCCCTTTCTCAGATAGATTCTGGTAGTAGTCATTGACAGACTCCTACAAGAGCTCATGCTGCAATGAAGGTATTGTAACGCCCGTCTCTTGTTCCATGACAGTCAAGGGCAAAATCTGCCATTGTATTGAAGACTGATCGGAGACATGTTCAATATATTCAACATGTCTTCAAACCAATATGGAAACCAATAATGGATGCAAGCTTAACCCACACCGCAGACTACGAGAGCATTTTTGAGTAAACAGAGTTCGGCAGTCAGTTGTGATCATGCACAACCCTAGTACGATTGGCCTGAACCAACAGCTCAATATCAATTTGCAGTCACCCTGAACTAAACAGATGATAGCAGGTCATTCGTTCAGAATCTTGGCTGTGCCATCATTTGGAAAATGACAATCAAGATCAGTCGGAACGAGGTGATGTCAGTTGATGATGCAGATGTCTACCACCGCTATCTTGACCTTTGGAAGACAGTTTCCGAGTGCAACAAGAGCACCGCTGGGCATTGCATCATACGCCCGTGAACTGTTCAAATTGTACCATTTTAACACATTTGCAATTTTTTTAGAGTGCGAGAAATTTATACTGGCATATGTATATATGTTACGGTCAGACTTTGAAATCAGGGATTTTGTGAAATGACTAAATTTTTCAGTCATTTGAGAAAAAGACTGACAAGTTTGAAGCCAATCGAAAAACAAATACCAAAGTTATCATCCGGAAACCAAATATTTGACGAAGAATTCTAAGTCCAACAGGGGCCATAATTCAGGCAAAAATTGTTCAGACCGACCTCATATTCGAACTTGATCTGTATTTTGTTGTGATTAAACCACATACCAAATTTGGAGCCGATCGGAAAACAAATACTAATGTTATCATCCGGAAACCAAATATTTGACGAATTCTAAGTCCAACAGGGGCCATAATTCAGGCGAAAAATGTTCAGACCGACCCCCATATTCGAACTTGACCTGTATTTTGTTGTGATTAAACCACATACCAAATTTGGAGCCGATCGGAAAACAAATACTAAAGTTGTCATCCAGAAACCAAATATTTGACGAATTCTAAGTCCAACTGGGGCCATAATTCAGGCGAAAAATGTTTGGACAGACCCCATATTCGAACTTGACCTGTATTTTGTTGTGATTAAACCACATACCACATTTGGAGCCGATCGGAAAACAAATACTAAAGTTATCATCCGGAAACCAAATATTTGACAAATTCTAAGTCCAACCGGGGCCATAATTCAGGCGAAAAATGTTCGGACTGACCCCATATTCGAACTTGACCTGTATTTTGTTGTGATTAAACCACATACCACATTTGGAGCCGATCGGAAAACAAATACTAAAGTTATTGTTCGGAAACCAAACGGACGGATGGACGGATGGACCGATGGACAGACGGACGGACAACGCCATACTATAATACGTCCCGTTTTTCAAACGGGTGTATAAAAATGTGCACTACCTGGGCACTGATACCTCTGAAAGAAGAAATGCTAATAAGCTGTGGATCGGTGCAGAAGACAAGGCTGACACTGTTGTTGTAGACAAGGCTATTGCTGATGCCTATGGCAATTGGTTCTGTACCTTGCTGGACTTTGAACTCCTCAAGGCTCATATGCCTTTCTACCAGAGTGTGCTTGGGGATCAGCTCGAGTACAAGTTGACATTCAATGATTACAGTCAAGTGGTCCTGGCCACAGATTTGGTGACCATTCATATTCCAGGCTGATACACCATTGATAATATCAGCCTGGAATATGATATGGTCACCGAATCTGAACTTGCTCGCATCGTCCGCACCCAGTATGCTGGTCGTCTCGCAATCCTATACGATTGCATCCTTCGCCATCGCAAAATGAACAAAGACAAGAGCGACTCTCTGTTGAACACCAACCTCAACATTGCCACAAAGAGCATGAAAGGGATCCTGCTGCTGTTCGAGGTTGACCCTGCTATGGCTGGTGCAGCTTTCGGCAGGAAGATTTAGGTCTTTTATAACCCCAAGATCACCCAAGTTGAGGTTATCATCAAAGGGGTGCCCAACCAGCTGTACTCCCAGGGACTGAATGCCTACTAGAGCTGTAGGTTTTTAAATTTCTTGTTCGGTTTTGGTTTTTCAGGTGGAGTAAAACCTCGGTTTGGTTCGGTTTTCGGTTTGTTCATGAGGCCAAATAAAATTCAATAAAACTCATTCTTATGCCCGGAATCATAACTGAAAGGCAGTGAAATTGAATGAAACTCAATGAATGACTGAAATAAGCTATAATACATGAAGAATCAGGAAGGCCAATATAATAATTACCTAAATATACAGAACTTTTATTGTGCTTGGCCATTTTTCAAAGTCTGACACCTACATGCAACTTGAGGAAAGCTGCAAACACAACTAAACTGAAATGTCGGAAATTCACAGAATGTAGCCTTCCCAGAGTAGTGAGAGTACTCAGACACTGCCATTTGCAGTGTCTGAGTACTCTCACTACTCTGGGATGGCTACATTCTGTGAATTTCTGCAGCAAGAGAGTATTTTAATAAAAAACGAAAAACCTTAGATTACGGGATGTCGACGGTTTCGGTTTAAAAAAAAAAAACCTTGGTTCGGTTTTGGTTAACCTACAGCTCTACTGCCTACCAGAAATGGAACAAAGCCACTTGACACTTTGGAGCTTGCCCCAGCAGCAAAAGAGATCCTGAGGTGGCTCTGGTCGCAAAGGAGCTATCTCTGGCTGATGTCACATTGGGAGAGTTATTGACCAACAAGTATGCACTAGGGCTTGACCTGCGGTCCTCGGATGATGGCGGACTACACGGCAGTGGCCGGAAAATAGAAAACG
The DNA here is from genome assembly GCA_031216915.1 of Pictodentalium vernedei. Classification (NCBI taxonomy): domain Eukaryota; kingdom Metazoa; phylum Mollusca; class Scaphopoda; order Dentaliida; family Dentaliidae; genus Pictodentalium; species Pictodentalium vernedei. The sequence continues at coordinate 57,727,766 of CM062290.1, read as the reverse complement.
CCAGTGAAGGTATCACTATCCAGATCACAAAGACAACAGAGGCAAGTGGTTCATTGAACGTATATCTGTATGTTCTCATGGATGCGCAGCTTAACATTGAAAATGGCCAGTTCACCAACACAGTTTATTAATGGCCTTTTCCTAATGGAGCCCCCACACAGCCATTATTTGCGTGCGGTCAAACAGGCTGTGGCAAGACAGTTTGCCTGTTCCACTGTAAGGACGGAGACAGCTTCGAGGACTGTCTACGAGAGAATGATCTGAATGGAAGCCATGAGGAACATGTAGCAGTTCCCCAGGCATTGGCGGAGAGCAAGCATGCCCGGCTAGTGTTAAAAACAGACCAACCAACCACTCATAAAGTGTTGTGATAACAGACTTATATTATGTGGGAGGCAGCAATTCTAGCGACCCAAGCAGCTATTCTAGTGACCCAAGCACTGTATATAAGTATTCTGGGGTGGGTGGCATTGCACATTCAGTGACGCATGGGAAAGGCGCGCAGTCGCTCTCGTACACCATCGCTCACGCAAAAATTGTCCAAGGTGCGTGAATAATCACTCGCCTCTATTCTTGGGTGTGTTTTCATCCTTTTGAGTTGCGTCAACAGAAACATTCAATTAAGTTTTGATGTTGGGAAATTTTTAAAAATCACTCACAATTTGAAGCATTTAAAGTAAAATTCCAAACAATTTCCTTTCCGTCGTTATGAACATGACACACAGTAGTTCGCTAAAACATCCACACACTAACACTAAGAGGGTTGCACATTGACAACTGGCCAGAGCTTACTCCCGCCACTAAACGAACACGCATCTTCAGATAAAAAATATGGTGGCCATTCTGAGATATGAGAAACGTTTGAATACTTTCGTATTTTTTTTTATCAAAGACATGCAGAATGTTGCCCCATTCCTTGTTTTCTTTTATACATGTGACACCTGTTGCTCCAATTCACCAGTGACATGAATTAATGTGCCCGATTTGGAATTTATGCACCATTTTCCACGATTTTAATAATCTGCCATTTAAAATCCAGAACTAATTTTAGTGGGTTACTTGTATTTTCACCGTCAAAATTTCTATCCATGTTCAGTTGTATTCTTGCATTCGTTTTGAAGGATGCTTGTCAGCTGAAGTTAAACACTGAAATCAACACTCAATCGAATTCACTCTCCTCACAGTTTTCACTCTCGCAAACTTCATTTGAGGTGAGCGATTTTTCACTCGCCTCCATTTTGCTCCCAATCATCACTGCACATTGTTATGTGCTATATTAGACTCAAATGTATACAGACCATGTATTGTAACGATATAATTGACCAACTGCTAGAAGAGTAAGGTGGTGCTGTTCCAAAGGAACAACAGGGAGGCCGTGGATCCTGCTGTGCCTGTTCCTTTGGAACTTCCAAAGGAAAAACAGGTCGATGGGGCCAAATGTGAAAGGCTAGCTGCATTGGCTTCCGGTGGGCAGGCTAAGCAGTATATAGGGAAAAACCTCACAAATGACCAGGTCAAAGCCATGGACGACGAGGAAATCGATAAACTCTATGCCCAATATGAGGCACGGCTCGGCGCAGCAATGACAAAAACTCTGGGGGTGGCTGCACTGCAACTCCATGCAGGGGCGGTCAGCATGTTTCTTCCCATACCCCCAGAGAACCAACTAAAGGTGGTTGCTGATCCTGAGGCAGATCCATTTGTTGGGCACATGCTAAGCAGTATCAAGTGCGAGCTATATCATCGCTATGGCATGTACTTAGCACCGCTAACCAAGATGCTAACCACTGCTAAACACTGTCAATTTGGACATACCTGCCCTTTAACAAATGAAGACGATGTCATCGATGACAGAGCCAAACCTGCCAATAGTTACTGTTGTTCCAATGGAACAGAAACAGGTGGAGAGAGTGACAGCTGTACCAACCACTGAGCCGTCGGTTGTTCCTGTTGTTCCGAAGGAACAGCGGCAGAAAGACCCTAAAAAAGTGGCCACCGGACGGGCAGGAGCTGCCACCCGGAATGCAAAACAACAAAAAGACCTGGTCTGGTTGCAAGAAGAGAAAGCCAATCTCCAGAGAATGGTCGTAAACAATGCAGTAGCATCTCAAGCGGCTGATGGACCCGTTGTTCACGTTCCGAAGGAACAACGGGAACAACATGGACAGCAGCAAGGGGTCTTGAATGCAATGCATCATGAACATGACTGTTCCCCATGGATTGCTGGGGTGGTTGAGTTGGCTAGCTTGGCATTATGGTTCCAGTTCCGAAGTTCCCAAAGATACAGGACCAACAATAAGTCGGCGGCCAATCTAATGACACCGCCTATTGATCTGGTCAACGTAGCACGGCATCTCTGAGTGCGGCATCTCTGAGCAAGCATTTAAAGGTATCTTCAGACCCATTCTAGCTATATATGGAGTAGTATAATTATGTACATACAATATCTTCAGCCGATGGAAAGATGTTGGTCAATGCTGCCTATCACAGCGCCGTGATCTCTGCCCTCACAACAGGGTATGCCCACTTAGCTAAGATGATAATGAAGGGAGCCACCCCTAAACTTGACTTCACCGGCTATGACGTCGGGATGGTAGTCCTTGACGTGGGGCTGGCGATGACAACCAAGGTAATGCTAATTAAACAAGGACTCATTCCAGCAGATATTATGAAATAACAAGATGGCCTTGATCGCAATGCTAGTTGGGGGCGCCCTTGTTAACGCAGTGGCCTTCTCTGGCAGCAACTACCTCTTCTCCAAGTTTCGGGATAACGATGCTGGTGTGGAACGTGTGCGACAAGACAAAGCTGTAGAAAAGCTTCAGACTGCCCAGGCAACATGGTCCCGTAAGCAAACAGACCACCTCGATAGGATCATTGAAAAACTACGTCGCCAAGGCCATGCCTTGCACACATTCCAGGATGTCGATGCTGTGATTCGCAAGTATGCACAGGTAACTGGGAACAGTTTAAACAGTTTTGGCCCAGAACCGCAACTAGAAGACTTTTACACACTATCAGACTGGCAAAAGGACCGTGAGATCGCCTTCATCATACTAGGGCTGGGTGTGGTCAGGCTTGTTAGCTGCAACTCAGCCAGTGATTCGCTACGAGTGTAAAAAAACTTTATTTTTTTTATTTTTTTAGGGTGAGGGGTAGGTCTGTTCCTTCAGAATGGAAGTCCACCTAGCCATGCTGTAAAGTAATCCTAAAAGCCTATGAGAGTTGCACAGATCAGCAGGTGCGGTGGGCTCTAGTCTCAGCCATTCCATGGAACAACAGGTCCCTGTCTCTGCCTGGCGAGTTCTTGGCATCATCTCATTTTTTGAGTCCTGCGGGCTCTCTTGGCGAGATGCCTTGAAGATATCAAACCGGAGTTGGTTGAATTTATCTTCCTTGGTGAGTACATGACTGAATTCCTCCTTGGATATCTGACCATTGGCAACAGCCTTTGAATGCAGATCTGCGATGCTCGAAAGCTTGGTCTCTTCTAAGGTGGCGATGGTGTTGTGCTTTTTTGCCTTCTTTGTGAGCCTTCGGCATACAAACTTCCCGAAGACACCAGCCAATCCACAGGCCCCTGCTGCAGCCTCTAGTGATATAACCACAGGAATTGAGGCTACGTTGGCCAACATCCCAGTTCCACCAGCGCCGATCCCTACACCGGTCGCAGATAGAAATGTTTCAATGCCATCTGCGATATTGACCCTTGCTGATATTTCTTGCCAAGAAAACACCTGCAGTCTTGTTCGGCCATAAGACGGGCTCTTACATCTCCGATCTCCTGGAGCGGAAAGTATTCGCGTCGCTAGTGTTGAGTTCTGGATAAAAGTCCATTCTTATTGGTAATATACATCATTTTTTAATACCTTTATATTGTCTGTCAGTGTCTGTCTGGTAAACTGCTGGCGTTTGAGCTTAGCTGGGCCAAGATATAGGGTATTGAATGTGTTGGTTGGAAAACTAGCATCTGTGACCTTGTACTTGACACAACTTAATGAGAGCAACACATCTTTGCCACGGATAATGATGACAAGTTCTTTGCCATTATGCCCCTGGGACCATTTTAGGTCAAGCCCATATGCATGTAGCACTGACATGAAGTTGTTGGATGGTATACCCATGACTATCTATAATTGTGTTGGTACCCTGGCCAGGAGTAAGACGATCAAACTCCCAAAAGAGCTTCATCATCGCGCATCCTTTTACACCACCCAACACATACCGGCATTGCTTTCGTGAATATAAATAGTACCTTTAATTTCGGGATATAAGAAGCCAACACATGGCCACTGTTCTGGAGTTCACAGAGCCTGTGGCCTCAGCCCAGTTGGATGTGAGGTTGGATGACCCTGAAGTCAAGTTTCCACCCACCGCGAACAGGGTGCCTATACAGATACCATTGACTGGAGCCATTCTGGATAAGTTTGTCGCTCCTCCACGAGGCTGAGCCTTCCAGGTTCAAACCACGCAGCTTGGTAAATGTAGCTTGTTGCGGTTGTTCCTTCGGAATGGGAACAGCAACGGGCAGCTCTTTTCTCTTGTATAACCCCTCTGCGAGCTGAAATACATATAATTTGTCCGTCATCCCTAGTTCTCCAAAGCCCTGTGTGTCCCTGAGATCAGCCAGCTGAAGGGTCGTGCAAGGCAATGCATTATGTGCTCCTGGTCCTCTGCTATTCACCATGTCTTTACACTCATTGCTGTTGTTTTGTATTTGTATTTTGAATATGTAATGTTACAGATAGGTGCTGCAATTCAATAGGGTCACCCATGCCATCTAAAACGTGGACTATAACATTACCAATAGGGCCTGTTACAAGCCTTTTGTATTGCAAATGAGAGAAAGCTACTGTTCTGCCACTGGCACATTTTTCATTTGCTACAGGTACTGTTCTGAGTAGTGTACTGGGTAAACTGTTGTGAATATTGTCCGTGGTGCTGACTTCTTGACAGATGAACGTGAAGCTCACGGTGGGCTACAAGTTCAGGTAACTCATCCCCCATCAGCAGCTCCCCTCCTTGAGGGGTTGTGGTTGCTGTAAATCCCAAGGTGCGTGCTAACTTTCCCAGTTTCAGAGACTTATCTGTCTTGAGTCGCAAACGACCCGAAGGTTTGTGAAGATCCAGTATAGCCCTAACCTGACTAAACACCTCATCATTTTGCTCGCATCCATTGTAATAGCCATCTGGGATTTTTATCTTCCCCTCAACTGGGTCATTTTTCTCATCCACGACGCGAATAATATTGTTGCGTAGCCTCGAACTAATGTTGTACCAAAGAGGGTAGTAGGTTACTTCAGCAAGGGCACACTCAAATTGCTCTCCAGCAGGAAGCGCCCTTGGTATGTCCACGGTTTGAACGTCGGATATGTCATGTACATAATTGTATATTATCATTATAAAACTCCTCTAATATGGCTTTTAGAGGTCCAAAGGATGCTGGAATACCCAAGAATGGACAGCAAGCTTGCAACAAAGTTGGCTTCAATCTTCTACATCCCCAAGGGTACTGGAAGGGACTCACGGCCATCAGTTTTAAAACCTAGCTTCCACGGCCAAGGTCTAGGAAGATTTGGCTCGGCTAAAGAGGTCGCGGCCACCCTAGAAAAGATATACAAGCATGGACCACTGTGGTGGCTCAAGCTCCTTCAGGTCGATCCCAGGCATGAGTTCATGGGCGAGGTGAATCAGCCGCTGGTGAAACATGGGACAGAAGCCTGGCGTGGCCGTATGGATGTCCACTGGGACCAGGTAATTGTGGAGAAGTTCAACCGTACCCTGGCAGAGCGACTGTTCAGGCACCAATACGCCCAGGAGATGAGGTTACCATCAGGTGAGAGGTCAAGTGAATGGCTCGCTCGGCTACCCACGTTGTTGCGGCGCTGAATGGTGAGGTGACTCGCTTAACTAATTTCTGGTCGCCCTGTTGGCCTCAAGGAGCAGAAGCTCCCCTCCAATGTGGGTTTTGCTATCTCTACCAGGTAGGCAGGCGAGCTGGAGGGGGTCAGCATCAGCTGTCCTTGGGGTGGTATAGCGATGGAACCGGGGTGTCTGGAAAGTGTTTCTTGTATCTTTGGAGCAACACCTCTTGTGCCCGGTCATAAACCTTCTGCCGGCTAGCAAAGATCAGGTCACCTGGCCTTCATTGCTCCATGAAGCGCTCCGATCCGAGACAGCTGGGGAGCGCCTTTCGCATATCCTGACACTGGACCTTATCAGCCTGGAGGTGGATGTGCCTTTTCAGGGCCTTGGGCACATCATCTTTTGCCCCGTGGTCTGCCTTGACCTCTTCATAATAATCCACCGCTTGATGTAACCAGTCATGGGGCATCTCACTTGAGATTGGTGGTGGCTGGCCTTGATCACCACATCAGATAACCTAAACCCCACACTGGTCCAGCCAGTCCAAGAACATATCTAGGATAGGCCGGAGCACAGTGCAGACCTCATCATGGATGATGACATGGGGGATAAACTTCTGGCACATGCATTCTGGCATCCAGTCGTTCTGGCCGCTCCATCGGAAGAAGCTATGGTAGGTCTGGGCCTTGACTCTCCTACCTCGCATCTCTTTGGCTAAGCGGTGAGTTGGGGTAAAGACAAGTGTGTCTCGCACCCTGAAGAGCTCGATCACTCTTGTTGTCTTGCAGCTACAACCTCCACCGTTGAGGTAACTCAGCCGATGGTGGGTCAGTGGGTCATTATACCTTGGAGCAGTGCTGGGCGGGAGGTATTTCATGGCGCTACAATACTCTGGTTTGGGGAGGTAGTCGGCGTGTTCCTGTGGCATGTATAGCTGCTCACCCTTGTCGCACCACTGAGCTGGCAGGACATAACACTTTTTGGGAGGCTGTAGGGTGGGTTCGTCATGATAGAGGCAGCACCTTGTGCAATAGCCCTCAGGGTGGACGTCTGGTGGTACATACGCTTGGACACCATTGAGTTTGTTGAGTATTGTTTTCTTAACATATAGGCCTCTTCTTTGTTGAAACGCTGTAACATACTGAGAAGGTTAATATGCGTTATGCTAACATAGACGCCCTTACGTGGCCTTACAGGGGCTGGCTGCCATCATAGTACGTTAGCACATGGCATAGGGGGCACTGTGTTCTGGTTCTCCGACGAGAGTGCCACTTTGGCGAGTATCTCTCACAAGATAATCTAGTTCACTGTGATCTGTGACCAGATGTTGAGTCAATCATTTACCATCGGCTGTTGTGCCCTGAGTGAACTTCCTGATGATGCTGCAGCCCTGATCTCTATCCTCAGGGAGCCATACTACATTCTTCTTTCCGAAAGCGATGATGGCTTCTCCAGCCTCTAGTTCAGTTAGGATGCCGGAATCCATGAGATATGAGAGCAGGACTATCGAAGCCCAGCCCTGCTCCTCGAAATGCCTCCCGAACCATGCAGGGATGACAGACTGGACACTTGGGTCGAAAGCCCACTTGCGTGTTTGGGCGAAACTGGTACCTATGTCTTTGGACAAAGCACCACTGATTGCTACATGGGTCATGTTGGCCTTTGGATGACCGAAACGTTCGAAGTAGGGCTGAGCCTCACCCAGACCTTGGAAGCTTGAGGGATAGAATGCCTTCATGTCAATGCTTATGATGTCATTGACGTGATACTGTTCTGCATTCCGGAGGCCAACATGGCCATGTTCAACACAAGCCTTTTGGATGTCATCCAGGAAAGATGCAAAGGTCAGCTTCCAGTCATTCCTTTCCTTTGGGACGATGCTGGCTATGTGATTCACTCCAAAGACCCTGTCGGTAAGAGACTCATCTCCCAGATGGGCTCAGGCTACTTGGAGGGTTTGATGAGTCTCCTGTGTCATGTAGGTGTGGGTGTCTTGTAAGACGAACTGGTGGATGTTGAGCTGTCTATCTTGGTCACCTCCGAGTAGCCAGACAGCAATTGGCTCATTTTGGGTGGCCTGTTTGATGGCTTCCCAGACGTCACCCTCGTATATGTGGACCTGTCTGGAATGGGGAAAGTGTACGTCTTTGGACCAGGCATGGCCGTTATGGCAGATGAGCTCTACTTTCCCTCTCAAACCATTTCCTCCAAACTGATATTTGTCACTGTTGTAGATATCCTCACCAGCTATGTCTTTCATGATGATCGCTTGTTTGAGGATTTTCTCGAGCTCGGCCATATCGTCGACCATTGCACCAGCACCGTGGACTTTCTCTTCCCACTTCTGTATTTACTGGTGCCTGGTCGGGGTTAGGCCCTGTCCTCTTAAAGTGCCATCAAAGTGCTAAACCACTCTATGGGTGATGCAATTGAGATCGCCATCATGCAGAGAGCCAAGTTGGCAGGGTCTGGGTCTCTGAGAGGGTAGAGCCCGTAAACGACCACGGTGACAGGGTAAGCATTCTGGTAGAACATCTGGTCGATCCCCATCAGGGTGCCTGGTATGGTGTTTTGTGTGATTTCTACAACGCCCTGGCTTTTCTTCCTTTCTGCTTTCACACTGTCAAACTTGTCTCTGACTACCCAGTCTATCTCCTATGTCATGCTCACGTAAGAACTTTATTTTCAGGATGAACACGTCCTCTTGGAGGGTTGTAAGGAGCCGTGCCGCCCTAAAGCCTTTCATGCGGGCATCCAGGGCAATGCAGTCGGCCTTCACTTAAATACCATCTGCAATCTCAATGTTACCAACAATGTCAAGTGGGTCCTCTGATTCTACCCTCCATGTAGAGAAGACTACAGCGGCACCATCAACTTCAAACTCGTCTTTGGTGCCGTTCAGGATCTCAACCCATGGCTCATTGGCTGGGGGCCTTATGGTTCGTTACCCCTTTGCCAAAATCACGGCAAGGCTTTGTACATGATCCATTTCGCAGTTTGACCCTATGTACCCCACAGTACTCCCCCAAACAGTGCCAGCCACAGAGCTCTGTAGAGCTCAAAATAATCCACTAACATGAGTTTTTACCTATCCACATTGTGCACCTGATCGGTTATATCCATTATCATGGATATGTCTACTACGCTTCACCATGGAAGGAGGTTTATGTCTATTCAAGCCCCCAGGCCACGTAGAGGGGTGGGCCGTCCTCTTATGGCTCTCTGGGGTGGCCCATTCTTTATCTACGCCCATTTGGAGTTGGGGTAGAAAGTGAATCTACGCTGATGCCCAAGTGGGATGGCCTCTCGGCCAGCAAGGGTGAGCGCCATCTGGAGGGGGGGGGGGGGGGGGGGGGGGGCTCGGTGAGGGTGATGGGCTGGCCCAGAGGTCCTCCAAGTTGGTGCATTCGCCCCCTCCCCCTGCTAATCCTGAGATCCTATAAAGTCCCCTACTTGAATTCCCAGAATGATAGACTTCAGGGATTTTATCCTGAAGTGGAGTTTTTGAATGAACACAGGTCTCATTCTTTGCATATATTTCCGGGAATCTAATTAGATGCCTATATATGAATTTCATTTATGGGAATCCACCAGCATCCAATACCTCGAGAGGACCCAAACACATCGGTCTGGAATGGTTTGGCATGATATACCGAAAGTTTGAATATTAACTCTCCATTCATGGTAGGCTTGTCATGATTAATCAAAAAGTTGACTAATCGCCAGAAACACCCATGATCGACTACAATTTCAAAGTCGACAGTTATTCTTCTGAAAAAGTCAATTATGAAATTTCATCATTGTGCCAGCCTTAATTCATGGGAGCGAGGGGGGGGGGGGGGGGGTAGGTCATGAGGAAGGGGTGAAAGTGGGAATGGGTTGTGACAGCTGGGCATTGATGGTCTTTTCATTTAAAGAACCACAGCATGTCAGTGCATACATAGACGTAGAGGAGACCAAGAGATAAGAGATCTAGAAATTGATGAGGAGAATAAGCAGGAATTGGGATAGCAACCACAACATAAATATATGTTATAGATCAGAGCAAAATGGATACAAAACAAAAAAGGCCACCCGCCCACACATTCCCCCCCCAAAAAGTGTGCAATTCAAGATTTGAAAAAAATTGAATTTTTCGAAGTTAAAAAAGGAACATAACTCTGACAAAAATTGTCGAACCGCACTCCAGTTCAAACTTGACCAGTGTTGTATATTGGTACAGCAACATATCAAATTTCATTCGATTTGGCCAACTACAACTGAAGTTATGATCGGGAATCAAAAGAAAAGAATTTTTTAAGTAAAAAAATGGCTATAATTCTGGCAAAAATTGTCAAACTGCACCCTGATTCAAACTTGACCTGTATTTTATGTTGATACACCTACATATCTAATTCAATTTGATTTGGACAACTATAACTAAAGTCATCAGTGGGACAGATCCACACAAGGATGCACACACAGACAGACAGACAGACAGACACCGGCTATTTTAATAATCCACTGAAAAAATGTTTTCGGGGGACAAATAAAAAATTCCTAGATCAAAATTAGAAATGAAAATATGAAGTCAGAAACAAATTTCACTAATAAAATTTGTAGCTGACTACCGGGTAGGTGCCAGCAAGTTGAAGCAACCTGTCGGTAATTAGTCATGCTGGTCTGACATGCTGCCAGTCACAAGCTTGAAAGTCCAGCACCAGGCCTTTGAGGCAATATTTTTTCTCATTCTGATGATTGTGTTCAGTTTTAATACATCGAACTCAACATGCTCAATGATCATATATTACGAAATTAGGTAAAATGTAACTCATAAATAGAGGATATGGAATGAGTGTTTTTCTCATATAATATTTATGAAACAAGTCTAAGAATTTTCCGTTTTGGCGAGCCTCTGGCGAACCCAAATGGAAAATTCGGACGAGTTTCATAAATATTATATGAGGAAAACACTCATTTCATATTATATTTATCATATGACACACACACGCACAAATTAGCCACTTAGTATGACTTTTTAACCCATAACTTGAGCTGCAGACAGCATTTGGAAAAAACATCCTCTTATAACTAAAAATTTTCATTTTTTGCTTCCAAAACATAGGTTGCGACCCCTCATTGGAACGAGCTCATCGAGCTCGTTCCAATGAGGGGTCATAACCTATGTTTTGGAAGCAAAAAGTGAAAATATAAAAAAAAAATGAATGGCTTTTGTCTTGTAGGTAAAAGATTAATACAGTATAACCCACCCTAAATAGGACAGATAACGTAAATTCTCCCTACTGAAATTATGCAAATGTGACCCAGTTGCATTTTGTTTAGTCAATCAAATTGTCCAGTTTTGAAATTGACCAATGAAAGCTCCCAACACTAATTATGCAAATTGTGAAAAGGTGGCCCAGTTGTATTTTGTTCAGCCAATCAAATTGTCTATTTTTGAAATTGACCAATGAAATTGATGGAAGGCTTTATTTATCACTGATTAATATGAAAACAAAATATCAAATGTTTTAAAGTGAATAAAACGGACGAGTCATATGATCAACCTGCATATTACCTTGTTGGATAAACAGCGTCATACCTCAAACCTATAATGCATTAAGTTTTTGTTGGTAAATAATAGTGATGCAAACTGGCCCGCTTGGAAAGGTCTGGTCTGCAGTAGTGAGCTGGACTGGACTATCAATGCTGGACTGCCTCAGACCCGATCAGTCCACCCACCCTGATTTGATATTTTTCGGTCTGGTCCACTTCATATACCAATTCAACAATGTTGCAAGCATGGTGGTAGAACTATGATTTTATATGTTTGTCATCATCACCTAGGCCTTGTGACTCAGTGTATTCTTAAGTCAACAAAATCAAAGCAACTATCTTGTGACATGGTGTCATGGGATGCCATGTCCTTTATTTCTCTGGAAATTCAAATACCATGCAGACAGCATGCCACACACTCCCAAAATGCAATGTGGTGTGCTCACAATATACTCGCATGTGTTTTCTTTTACATCTGGGTAAGAAAATTACAATGTTTTAGTAAATTTTGTTTCGTAACATACCTACCACAATTGTTTACAATTGGCTGTAAAGTAAGTGCAAGCCCTACTTCAGAACTAACTCAAGCTTATAAGAAACTTTTCCAAACAAGTTGGAAAAAAAGGGGCGAACGAGACCGGCGCTCGAAACTACAGGTACTCTCTCTGCACACCTCTTGTGTTTACCGAGCGCATGCGCAACAACCATGATGTCAATTCCATATTTCCGCCAACGAGAAGTTTGTGATTTAGCGGGGAGGCATCGATATCAAAGATATCCTCAAGGATGGTGGGCCTCCGGTAAACAATTGGGGTAGGTATGTTAAGAAACAAAATTTACTAAAATATTTTAATTTCTTTTCAACCTACTCACAATTGTTTACAATTGGCTGAATAAACAATATGAGGAGGTGAATCACATAACCAATACTAACAAAAGCAGCAGAAAGAAAAGCAAGAAGGGCAGAGAACAACAGCGAAACCTGTAATGAAGATAGAGAGAAAGTACCTGAAAAGAACAAGGCTGAGCGAAAGCAAACCCGATAAAACAAATTTAACAAGGGTGCACAACAGCCTGAGCAGCAATGAGAGGGCCTAAAGAATAAAGGTCCTCAGATTGCTGCTGTAGGTGGCAGAGATAAAAGGAGGAGAAGGTAGAAGCATTCCTCCAGTAAGCCGCATTCATAACATCCTGGAGTGAAACAGAATTGGTGAATGCCCAGAATGTAGAAATGACACGAACTTCATGAGCATTAAACCTGTTCGAAACAAGATCCGAAGCAGACAAGTGGGAAAATGCCAGCTTGATTGCAAGACAGATCCACCTGGAAATAGAATGGGAAGAGACAGACTGCCTCTTAGGAATGAGAGACAGAAAAAATCTCTTCCGACCCCTTCTAATGAACTGAGTGAGATTTACGTAAGTCTTGATTGCACGAACAGTACAAAGAAGAGGTCTCCGACAATCGACATCGGGGAGAGCCCGAATGCAGATGGGAGGAGGTACTGAATCAGGTAGTTGATTCTTAGCCAGAAAAAAGCAATCAGTAGTGAAGGTGACACTGTTAGCCTCATTTCTGAAGAAAGCAGAATCAACAGATAGCGCATGAAGCTCACTGACTAGCGAGAAGGAAAGCCGTCTTAAAGGTGAGAAAATGCATATCGATCTCAGATAAAGGTGCCACCTCCAAACAGCGCAACGCCCATGCAAAGTTCCACTTGGGTGTAAGACGCAAAACTCGAGGCCTCTTCAAGGCCTCTTCAAAGAAATGTGCCGAATGAGTTTGGAGAGAAAAAGATTACTCCCAATGCACCACTTTCCCGCATAAGAGAAAGTATCAGACAGCATGGACCGATAGCCCTTAATCATAATAGGCTGAAGGCCTTTGGAGTCAAAAAGGTATACCAGAAAATCCGCAATTTCAGGCTACGAAATTTCAAAAATTTACAGAATCCATTTTTCGTTCGCGTGTTTTGGGCTTGCGTAACCCATTTTTTCGTTCACGTTGATTATTTTTGCGCAACCAATTGGTTACCAGAATGCCCAAAGTACCAGTCTAAAAGAATAAGATTCACTGGGAGTATAATGGGGAAATGGGATGGGAGAATGAAGGACATGTGGTTAGGGGGAGACTCAAAGGAGAGGATTAATATGCTAATCGGAGAGATTGGGAAGAATGGGGCAAGGGATGTCATCAAGCAGTTTGTCTACGAGTGTTGGGAGGAGAGGAGAAGCATGGGAATAGGGAGGCAGTTGGGAGTACAGGGGTATCCAAGGCCTTCTCGTCCGAGAACCGCGACAAATCTGCCTCTGGCGAAAGTGTTATTATTATTATTACACAAAAGGTTACGTGATTAGAACAAGATATGAGATGAAATATTCAGTGGTTGACATAAGTTGTACAGGTTTACGCTTATACCAGTATGGTAAAACCATTAAGAAATAAAATATTTAAAGGGATTAGTATTCATTGTAATAAATGAGAGCAATAATGAATACTGACGTAGAAGCCATTCCGCAATCAATGAATATTACATGTGACTCGAACCTTCCTTTGCTGACATAGACAATACCAGTGGCTGGTGTTGTCAATGTCAGCAAAGGAAGGCTGGAGTCAGTATAAGATTCTTTCGCTGATAAACATCAATGGATGCAAGACCTCAGGACTGGAGCTGAGAAAATATTGACAGATCATCGCACAATTCATAAAAGATAAAACAAACACCAGTGCATGTGTGTTTACCAAAAAATTGAGGTCTATTAGTGAAACAACCATGGGTGTTCCAGGCCCATGCCATTTCGACCCACATAAATGTTTAACGTTAGATCAAGTTTTTCCTTGAATATGTTTCTGGATTTCCATATCAACGCCACAGCAAATACTATTTAAGTCCAAATTCTAAAATTAGTGACTTCAATCTCAACCTCTACATCCCTTTGTTTGATCCATAAGATATGAAAAAAACTCGGGCGAATTCGCACACAACAATAATGAGGGGGAAAACACACTGAATCTACACCAATATCAAACAGAACACAACCACGGAAAAACCCACAATGGTTGATAGATATGTTTCATGCTTTCGTGCTGACAGTTACTATGCTTACATAATGTCCGTGAAAATAAATGTTGAAATGTTAGTGTTTAGAATCGCACGCGTAAAATACAGTACTATATAAGTTCAAGCAACAGGACAAACTACCTCTTCTACTTCATACTCATTTGTTGTATTTCTTATCTGGCGATCAGGGTTCCACGGCACACTGACACACCAATGAACAACAAAAAATTCGGACTCAAAAATTTCGTTCAGATCATATTTTTTGCGTGAACGAAACATCGTTCGCGGGTTTTTGGATTTGCGTAACCATCCCGCGAACAAAACGATCGTTCACGTGAAATTTCGTGGCCTGCAATTTGAGCAATTGACGGATCACGGTAATCCACATTGTGATCTGTACACCAGCGGCAGAAAACCTTCCACTTCGCAGCATAAGTCATGCCAGTGGAATGTCGCCGCGATGCAGAAATGCACTCAACTGTTCGTCTTGAAAAACCTCTACGTCGGAGACAGGACCTGATAAAATACAGGCGTGAAGGGCTCGCCAGGTTGTTGTGATACTTCCTGGGATGACCCTGGGAAAGAAGATCGCGATGTAGAGGTAGACGAATTGGTCGATCTGCCAACAGAGGCCGCAGCAGATTGATCCACACCCTCTGTGGAGACAGAGGTGCGATCAGAATGATCCTGCAACTGCAAGCACGAATCTTCGCTAATACTAGAGGAAGAATCGGTGCAGGAGGGAAGGCATAGCTGATCCAACCTGTCCAGTCCAGAGACAGAGCGTCTACCGCAAATGCCAGAAGATCGGACAAGGAGAGACAAAGGTCTCTACCAGATGATTCCAGCGAGTGGCGAAAAGGTCGACCACAGGACGTCCCTACCGATCACAAATCGTCTGAAACACCAACGGATGTAGCATCCATTCGGTTGGAAGGACGCTGTCGCGTGGGGACAAGGAGTCTGCTAGGACGTTGAGACACCTGGGAATGTGTCGAATGGATACACGAGCGTTTACATCCCATGCCAACAGAAGAAGATTCCGAGATAGCCGATAAATGGGAATCGAATATGTGCCTCTTTGATTCCGTATGTAGGCCACTAATGTCGAATTGTCCAAAAGTAGTAGGACAATATGGTCTGACAGGAGAGGGATCCAAAGCAGAAAACTCAACAGAAGAGCTAGGAGCTCCTTCTGGTTGATATGAAGGCCCATCTGCTCGCTGTCCCACTCGCCGTGAGTGGACAGACCGAGAGGATCCAACGTCGCATCCCAGCCCCGATCGCTGGCATCCGCAGTAAGGATGCCATCGGCCAAAGGAAGATCCAACGGAATATCCTGTGTCAGCCAGGGAACATCGGCCCAAGGGTGGAGGTGACAAAGCAGGGACCGAGGAATAGGAAGTTCCAGGTCCAGCGGATCTACAATCGGATGCCAATGATCCAACAGAAAGTGTTAGAGAGGTTGGACAAACAAGTACCGAGCGGAATGATATCTGTCACCGAACCGCAAAGGCCCAGCATCCGAAGGAAAGTCCTGGCTGAGACTGAGGAAGAATGAAGTAGGTTCCGAGTCAAGGCGGAAAGAATCATCGCCCGAGCATTGGGGACCAACACCACATTGTGAAGAGTGTCGAAATCCATCCCCAAATGCCGAAATTGCTGAGAAGGAAGGAGATCCGACTTCTCGCGATTGACTCTGAAACCCAGCGACGCTAGTAGGCAAAGAAACTGCCAGGCATCTGACTCCAGAACAGCAGCATCGTGGTGCCGTTGGAGGATGTCGTCCAGGTAGGCTGACAAAGTCACAGCCGACTGAGTATGGTGGAAAGCAAGCACATGTGACATCAGCCGGGTGAAGGCCCAAGGAGCCAGGTTCAAACCGTACTGGAGAGCTCTGAATTGATAGACTCGATCCCGAAACGAGAAGCGAAGGTATTTCCATGACGCCAGATGAATGGGTACATGGAAGTAGGCATCCTTCAGGTCGATACTGGCAGCAAAGTTGCCCTGATGAACTGAACGTCGAACCGACCGGAAAGTCTCCATACTGAAATGAGATGCTATAATGTACTCATTCAGGAGACTCAGATCGATGAAAGGACGAAATTGGCTGTCTTTCTTTGGCACCAAGAAAAGTCTCGAGTAAAACCCTGATGAAAGGTTGTTCCTGACCACCTCGATCGCCCCTTTAAAGAGGAGATTGACGATCTCCTGCAACAGAAGGTGCCGACGCAGAGAATCGAAAGGGACCCGAGTCAGGAGGGGCACCCAAGATAAACTGGGGTGCCGATGGAAGGACAGTCGCAGACCGGACTGTATGGCGTCGAGGACCAAAGTGTCCGATGTTATCTCTGTCCAACGGTCGTAAAACAGCGACAGCCTTCCCCCGATTGGAGGCGAATCGAGGTGAGGACCTTCTCTTGCGGCCTTGACGAGGCCCCCCGAGAGGAGAAACCATCACCTCAGGAAGCGACAGAGTCCTGACACTTTCCTGCCTGAGGCTGCCAGCGAGCCTGGCTGTGTCGGCGCTTCTTCTGAGTAGAAGGAGCAGACGGAGCCGAAGGTGTAGCCAACGTCACCGATGAGGCAGACGCAGCAGGACACTTGGCGAGCCTGGAATGACCACCACCCGCAGTAGCAGGTTGGTCCAGCTGTCGTAGCAAAAGCTGGTCCTTTAAATGACAAAGAACCTCGCCACGGACAGCTTCCACGGAACCATGGAACAACTGAGGTCCAACCAAAGAGGCAGACCTCAGAACAGCACGCTGTTCAGAAGGAAAGGATAGAGAAGAATCCAACACTGCATCCCAGCAGGCCAGCTCCAAATTAGCCGTGTTACAGGCGTGAGTGTGTGTCAAGTTCATGAGAGCCTGTGACAAAACGCGAAAAGGCGCCTGAACATCATCAAACTCCCCTGGTGGAAAATATTCAACCAGGGCAGCAACGACATAGTCCGCGAGAGATAACATACCCAGCATCTCTCGGGACAGGCCCACCATAGACTCCATTACCGACATCGGGAGAACTGCCGACTTAGGCTTAGTTAACCCGAGGGAAGAAGAATCCTCATCCACAGTAGTCATCCCTTGGAAGACTGGTGGACAGACGGAATAGTAAACACAAAACCGCGATGGAGGCAGAAAGGCATCAGCTCTAGAAAAGAAAGAACCCTTGAGGGCCTTAGAATGCATTTTGGTGTCCAAGTCCTGGAAGGACTCAACAACCTGAGCCGATTGCAGAGGATGCAAAACCCCAGTGCTAGAAGGCTCAACAGGGTTACGGCATTGTGAATGTCCAGCAATAAGCCAAAGGCAAAATCCAAAGCCTGCCTCAAGACTGACGAGGGGGCCCATCACCTTCAAGAAAATTGTAATCCTCTGTTGCAGAAGAGAGGCAGTCCAACTCGGGCTGATCAGCAGAAACCTCCTGTGAATACGGTGCAGTATCCAAGGGGCCAGACGAGACATCTCAGCAACCGACCAAAGGAGGTTGTGCCTCAGGAGACACAAGGAGGCCAACTTGAGGGTTGCTAGAAAGCAACCGGGTAAGCGCCAAAACGGCCTGACGCAGGTCACCCTGAGAATCCGTCACAGCAGCATCGCCCGACGGAGTGTCCTCCCAATGGACCCTTCTGGTAGAAGAACCCAAATCCTCAGAAGGGGCTGACGATGAATGTCGATCGGCAGACAGAATAGGGAGACGGTGAAAAGACACTGGAGGATAGTCCCGATTGTGACGCCCAGGGGCAATCACTGACCTCTGCGGAACAGAAGGCCCTGCCTGCAAATTCTCTAAAGAGACCGACGACATACGTTGATCGGAACCTGGACCTGGGACACAGTGAGAAGACACCAGAGGATAGTCCCAAGAATGACAGGATCCTACCATCGGCCTCTGCACGGCAGAAGGCCCCAACTGCCCATCCTCTGAGATCGACGGCAAGCATTGATCGACATCCAGACTCGGAACACAGTGAGGAATCACCAGAGGAAGGTTCCGAGAGTGACAGCTAACCGGGACTGTCACTGATCTCTTCCGAACAGCAGGCCCTGGATGCCAAGGTCCCAACCCCATCCTGCTAGTCGGCACACTAGCAGGGGAAGGAGGAACAATAAATGATTCGATTGAGGGGTGAGGAATCGCTGCCAAAGCAACCGAATGGCTCAGCTGACTTGGAGCAAACCTAGCCAGATGAGACGGAGCAGACAGCAAACCCACACAGCTTTGCCGCGAAGCCAGGGGAGACTGAGACCTCATAGACACACCAGCAGATACAGTCTCGGACCCGCGAGACTGTATACCATCGCCAGAGGAGATGGAAGAGCCACCATCATACAGAATATGATCTGTAGTAACAACTTCCTCAGCAACTGTAGAAGGCGTAGGAGGCAAATCGGAGAGGGTCACCGAGCTGACCTCGGAGAAGCTCGCTACCAAAACAGACGCCTCAAGAGGGACATCAGAAGACAAAGAGACCACGGTCTCCACGACAGGTATCACTGCACTAGCACCGTCAACAACTGCAGAGGAACTCGCCACAGAAAAAGACAGATCAGCATCCTGTGTGACAGAGTCACTACGTGCACTCACAGAAATGATTTGATAAGGCACGGCTACCCATACCCCGAGAATGAGGGGTGCTAGCTCTAGACAGAACCACCTTGTTAACAGAAGCCCAGAATTTTGAGGACCAAATAACCACAAATACCATATGATTGGGCCTGAGTACAATTGTGGAATGAGAGTCGTCCACTTGTTTCACCTGCAAGCAAGAGGAACAAGGAATAGTCTTAGGCATAATATGAAAATGATATATGAAATCAAGCTTCTCGGCGACGGAAAACAGAGCAATGTTTGTGTTCACACATGGGAGAAAAACAAGACTATGTGTGAAAAAGCAAGCAAAAATTATCAAAAATATCATGAAATGGTAATAATTTAGAAGCTTGAAAAGGATACAATCCACTAGCACATAATCAGATTAAGATAGCACATACAAATAAGTTGTTCACGAAGATAACAGCTAAAAAATAGCATGAGTCACAAAAATTTCTGACCAGTACAATGGTAGAAATAAAAGGAATTGACGTCACGGTTGTTGCGCATGTGCTCGGTAAATGCAAGAGGTGTGCAAGAGGGAGTACCTGTAATTTCGAGCGCCAGTCTCGCTCGACCTTTTTTTCGATCTTTTTCGTGCTTTTGCGCTCTATTACTTTTCCAACTTGTTTGGAAAAGTTTCTTATAAGCTTGAGTTAGTTCCGAAGTAGGGCTTGCACTTACGTTACAGCCAATTGTAAACAATTGTGAGTATGTTGAAAAGAAATAACATGTGACATGTCATATCTTCCAGTTGACATATGTATGTATTATATGGAGTCTAGAAAACAACAGAATGTAATCAGCTTTCAGATGAATTCATAGAATTAGAATGATCATTTGTTTCTTGCCCCAGATGCTCCCCACCTTCCTGTACTTTTCTGTCACCATGAGGATCACAAACCAAACTCAAGCCTTAAAATTTGTCTCGATTCAAGAGAATCAGTTTCGATTCTCGCATGCTTCCATTGCGAGAATGAATTTTCAATTCTTAAATATTTTGAATTTGAGAGTACTATTATACCTCTGTGAGTGAAACATGTACATATGCCATAGTAAAAGGCAAATGTCATATTTTTTTTTGAGAGTTTACCCACTGAGGACCCAGTTTCCATTTTGTCGAGTTTTTCATACATGTGTGCTTGGAACACATGTTCAAACATATAGGCTTTTGGTGGTCTTGATGATGGAAATAACAGTATCAAGGCAGTGGTGTCTAGTGAAGTCTTGGCTGCCTACACAGTTCACTGCTAAGTGAAGTTTTGTTATCTTATGAGGGGGCAAAGACAGAGCAGTTTCCTGTTTTTTTAAAGCCACTTTTAGAATCTATGACAAGAATCAAATGATCATTTTTGCGCGAATCAAAGTTGATTCTCATTGTTTTTTCCTGGCGAGAATCATTTGCACAAATTGATTTGGATTCGCGCATGAATTTTAAGCCCTGTAAACTCAATTGGGCTATGTTTGCCAGTGATATAATACCCTGAAAGATTGAGTCCCTGGCCAAATTCATTATCAAGATTACTTTCTATTTCTTCCAAACAGTATCTTCGACTACAACGTTCTCTTCATTTTTTCTAGTCTTCTGAATTGATCGAATGGTGCACCTCAAGAGTTGAGAGGAAAGTGCATATATCTTTTAAATTAATTTCAGGTTATTTTGGATGAAATTGATCTGTTATTAGAGGCTTTTGGGGGTGGGGTTGTTTGTTTGTTTTTTTAAGGTACACAGCTAACCCCTTATGAATGCAAAATGAAAATTGGTATTTGCACTGAATATGAACATCCTTTTTTTAATCACGTGGGAACTGACTACATTTCAAATCATTTTAGCTGCAGTGAGCTCTGGAAGAAAGTCCATTCGAAACCCTCGCAATTTTAATTAGCCCTTTCAAAAATACTCTCATTCCAGATTTCAGAAATAATAGGTTTTTTATAGGATTTAAGTTACAGTAAAATTGTCGTTCAATTAAAATACCAGAGTTTCGGGTTAATTTTGAACAAGATATAACAAATAACAGATGAATATCTTGTATTTTAATCACTTTCAGTCAGATGGGACCGCTTTGGAATGGTCCAGGCTGCAATACTAAACCTTTAATGTCTGGACCGTACCAGACTGGATTGCCTGGTCAGTGAACTAGACCACTCTAGAAGGTCCAGCCGGGTCTGCATGACTAGTATATAATTGATAATCTGTTTTCAGTTTAGCAAATTGGATTGGCAATTTGCAATATTTTTCATATCAACACTGATCAACGTGATATTTATTTCCATTATTTGCATTAACCCTTAAGCTTGAAGGTCTATTCATGACTTTTCTGACTTCAGAACAGGTGTCCATAACATGCCATCATGAGGAAGTCCTACTGAGAAACAAATTATCTATGAAATGGTTTCTAGACAAATCTTAGCTGGCAGCCTTGACTTGACTAGAAATCACTGCAAAGCCGCTGTATTAATGGAGGCTGTGGGCTATTGGTAATTCAGGGCCCATGTCCAGGCCCTTAGGCCAAATAAAAAAAATGAATTGATTCTCAGGCAATTTTTTTTTTAAATCAGTGAGGGAGGGAGGGAGGATTTTATTTTTTTTTTTTTTTTTTTATTTTTTTTTTTTTTTCTTGTATTAAAAGGGTTGAGTATACTCAGTAAATCTTTTTGCTATCTTTCTACTTGAAAAAGAGAAAAGGTTGTATTTTAGTGTAATTATAGTATACCTTTTATAACTAATTGATGTAACAACAGCTAAAAGGATTTGTATTTTATTGTTCTTTTTAATGGTATAGATCTGTCAAACATGATCCATTAGAATAGGCCCCCATGAGTAACCAATGCTTGAGGTAAGAGTCCTTTAAAATGGGAAACATGGCTCTAAATGATTGGTTAAACTTGAGTGAGTTGATATCTATGTTGCGGCCATTATTAGCCATTGTGCAGAAATATATGACCTTAAACACCAGCAAATAAATAAATAATTAAATCATGATCCAGTATATCAGAATTTGCCTTGTTACAGTTTATTGGCGAGTGCCTCTGGGCACTCTTCCATAAACTGCATTTGTGAAATTAAGCACACTGGATGGAATGCTACAATGATTATGGATATCCACTGATAATATATATACTTACTAAGTAACTGTAATTCTTTTAAATTCACTAAATATCCTCAAATTCATTCATCAAAATCTCTATCTGCCAATCTTCTGAAATACATAAGAAAATCCTGGTAGACCACACAGAATAAACTTACTGATTCTCAGGGAAATTTTTTTTTAAATCGGTGAGGGAGGGAGGGTTTCATTTTTTATTTTTAAATTTTCTTGCATTTAATGAGCATGAAGTGAGTCTTTCTGCTGTCTTTTCACACACCAAATATACAGAAAGAGCATAATTACACAAATTAACTCATTTAATTTTAACCCTCAACGGAATAATTGTGACTAGGATCTTTTTTTACTGCAACAGAACACGTGCCATACATTGTAAGTACCTCAATATTAATGGCAGTGATTCAGGGCTTATATTTCGTCTTAAATTTGTGAGAATCCATTTGGATTCTCGTGAAAATGGTTGCGAGAATCCATACCTACTATGAGTGTCCCAGGATCCCATGACTGGGAGCGTGGTGGCTCAGTAGGTAGAGGTGCAGGCTGCAAGACGAGAGATCCTCGGTTCGAATCCCACCTGCGGCAACCGAGTTGTGTCCTTGGGCAAGACACTTCATCTCCATTGCCCGCATGGGGGCACGGTGGCATTGTGTACTAAGACGTACTGCACATCGATGGTGCACTTGTCTTCAACCAATGCTAACCCTGCTTGTGTGGAGTTAGTATGTTGGGGGAGCTGACAGTTGCTCGCCATTGCTCGGTGGTTCTCTCCGGGTACTCCAGCTTTCTCCACCCATAAAACTGTCATGATTAGCCATTGTGCATAAATATGTGACCTTAAACACCAATAAATAAAGATAAATAATACATGTGCAGCAGACTGACGCTGTCACACCGATCGACTGACGGACAAGTTGACTCCTATATACCCAACTAAACTTTGTTTTGTGGGGGTATAATAACTTTATTAACCCTGTACTCAACGTAACAGTCAAAACCAGACAGCGCTATTCACAAAAATCTTACATTTTTCATAATTTTTTCATTTTTTGTCACAAAAACATAGCTTATGACCCTTCATTGTAACAAACCTATTCAGTTTGTTCCAATGATCCAATGAGGGGTCATGAGCTATGTTTTTGATGCAAAAAAAAAACTAGAGATGTGACTGTCCAAGATGGGCCTGCCCATACCCCTGCCACCTGATTATTCTAAGACAAAGAGGGGCATAACTCTGGCAAAAAATCTGATCGAAACTATACAGACAGGTGCACAGGTTCCCATGGTAGTGAACATCCATACCAAGTTTCAAAGGAATTGACCCATAAACATCTGAGAAAATCTCCAGACAAAATTCAGGCCTATGCGGCTGCAATTTCAAGTCGAAAAGGGGCATAATTCTGGCAAAAAATAATCCGATTGGAACTATAATCACAGGTGCACAGGTTCCCATGGTACAGGTTCCCATGGTGGTGAACATTCATACCATGTTTCAAGCAGATTGGTCCATAAACGTCTTGAAAAAGTTTCTGGACAAAATTATGTCCATGGATGGATGGACAGACGGATAGATGGATGGACAAGAAAGCCTTGTTGTACTAACTGATAAATTTATCAGTTTTATTAAGATGGGTCAAAATATCAGATATAAACAATTTTATTTTTATTTTTTAAAGTTTACATTGGTTATAAAAAGAGAGCATGTGGCAGCCAAACAGGATCATGTGGCAGGGCCTGAGAAACAGATTTTTAACATCATTTTTAGGCCTAAATATCTCATCTTTAACAGATGAAGAAGAAAGTCATATCACTCTCAGACTTTTCAATAGAGCACATAATTTGGCATCAGATGTTAAGTTGTTATCCTACAGGCAGGTAATGTGGATTCGGACAAGGATGCAGGGTTCTCGCAAATATTCTCACTTTCGACTCTTTATGATTCCAACACAATGATGATTTTTTAGCAGTTATAAAATGGTTATATCTTTGATGCAGTCAGTTATCAATCACATGAAAGCATCTTGATTGTTCAATGACAAGCATGGTCAACCCAAGTAGAGAAATGCTTGAAAGATGAATATCAAATGGAGCTAGGGCTGCACGGTATATCGATAAACCGATATATACCGGTATTCAAACCAATATCGATTGAATAGCGATGTAATTTCAAAAATATCGGTTTACCCTGGTTTATCGTCATTATTTATTTACCCACAATTTAATTTTCAAGATGTCTGGAGTTTTAACTGAATAACTGTAGCCCCGAATGAATAATATTATCCCTTTACCCAAAGAATCATCTGCATGTGCCCACGTAATATACAAATACAGCAGTTGAAAAAATAATTTTTCAAAAATTTTAACAAAACTATATCTTGTGACCCCTCGCTAAGCTGGTTCCAATGAGGGGTCACATGATATTGTTTTGTAGACATTTTTAGAAAAATCTGATAAACTTTTATTTAAAATAATAAATTTTGATATCGTCTGCATAGGGTAAAGGTGTTTCAAACCGCATCATCAAGGCATGCTGATTCGTTCCTACTGTGATGCCTCACGTCTCGATTGTGGTACTTATGTTCAGATATCTGAACAGTTTTTGATATACCGGTATACCGCGGTATTTTTTTAAATACCGATACCTGTATTCAATTTTGAATATCATGCAGCCCTAAATGGAGCTCCATGGTTGCTAGAGATGGACAGTAAATTGTAAATACGTTCGATATCGGTATCGAGTCGATACCGATTTAACATACCGGGGGAATCTCAAAATACCGAAATGTCCGTGTTGAAAAATATTCCCAACATAGCTTGGTAAATGAAATGGCAAACAACAGAATATTACGTAAAATTCATGATAAGAAGAGCCCATGGACTGTGTATTTATAGAGGCAGTCACTAGCAGTTATTTGATGAAGCAAAAAAGGCTGAGAGAAAATAGCCCCTGGGTTTTTTTTGTTACATCAATATGACCAATGCCGAGCGTCCTTTTCACTTCCAACATTCTGACAACTCGGTGGCTTAGTCAGCCCTCGAAATTAGTATTTTTTGGCCTTGGCACTATACTGCTGTGGCAAAACCAGTTCGCCACGGCACTGCAAAGGCAATTATTCTTGTTGTAAGTCTTTCGGTATCAGAGTTTTCAAAGCTTGTGGTGATATTATTTCACGTGTTACAGATGTCAAATCATTCCAAAGTTTTACTGTTGATGGTATAAATGATTTTTGTCTCAATGCAGTTCGGGAATGTGGTATATTTAGGTTTTGGCTATTTCTTAAGTAATTCTGTGTTTGGTATACATGTCGTGGTACCAACTTAGAAAGAGTGTTTGGCAAATGGTTGTGGCACATTTTGTGGAACTGGATTTAAGTTTTGTGTTTCTGGCGTCTCTGGTATAATGACCCAGTTTCAATGTATGATACATTTTAATACCATCCAGCTCTTATGGTAGCATCTGGGAAAATATATGAACTTTAGGATAAAAAATATAACCACTATTGTGTGTGAAAAATTGCATTCAAAAATAGATGAATGAAGTTGAAAGGTTAATCCCAACATGACTAGATGGGGGGATTTTAGGATAGACGCCCAGTTAGGCAGAATATACCCTTTTTTAAGGAAAGGGGGGAGGAGGCAAATTACAGAGATGACTTTCAAGAAGACCGCTGGCTTCCCCAAGGCAGATATAGATATGCTTATGACCCACCCCCTCGGGTGTACCAGCCTTTTGGGGAAGGAGATGATTATCGTCCACAAGGGGACAGGTGGGGGAGGGGTGAGAGGTATGCCTGTGACCCCCCAAACTGTGTAGCGTCAATTTGGGGGACAATGTCACCAAATGCGAGAGATGAGAGACCCGGACAATAGGTATCATCGTAGGATGCCTAACTTTCCCAAGAGCTTAGAATATAATGGAACCACCAGCTGGCAAACATTTCGAATGAAGTTCATGCAGTGTGCAGACATGCAAGAATGGACTGCGGGAGAATGTAAGGACAAACTTTGTTGGTGTTTGGATGGCAAAGCAAGCGAGTATTTTGCTACCATAATTCGTTGAGACCCACAGATCTATTTTGTTGATGTGCTGGACAAGTTAGAAAAGCACTTCGGAAAGTACGAACTCCCTGAGACTGCACAAATGCAGTTCAATCAAGCCCAGCAGCAACCAGACATGACCCTAGAAGAGTGGTATGATCAGATTTTGACAATGGCTGAAAAAGCAATTGGGCATCTGCCCGAAGAACACATGTTTTGTCAGGCCGTTATGCGTTTCTGCCATGATGCCCTAGATAAAGGGGCAGGGCATTACGCAGCAAATCAGCGACCGAAAACAGTCGAGGAAGCTATCGATCAAATTAAATGGTTTCAGCACACATCTTTGGCTATTTATGGAAATGTGATGGAACTAGCTCCAGAACCCAGGGGCCCAACTCAAATTGCAACCCTTTCATGGGATAACTCACATCCCCGTGTGCAGTCGGCTTGGGTGTCCACTCCATCAGTACGACCCAATACAACTGGGCGCCTGCCTCATGATACCCAAAGCGTTGTGTCTGAATTAGTAACTGAATTTAAGAAATTTTCTGGAGAGACAATTACTGAATTTAGATCAATTGGCACAGTATTACCAAATTTAAATGATAGTATGGCTACCCTGACGATAAAGATTTCCCAATTGATTGAACCAGGTCAGACTCTAAATAGATCGAGTAGTCGATCTCCCTCACCTGGGAGAAGGGGTTGTTGGACATGTGGGTCTATGACCCATTTTTCAAGAGAGTGCCCTTCCAGAAATCAGAGTAATCGATCAGCTTCAAAGTCTTCTACACCATCAGGGTCACCAAATGACTCCAATACCCGAATTTTGCCAATGGTCAAAATTACGAATGATTCAGAGGATAATTTAAATGAGAACGAGTCAAAAATGTAGGCCGTTTGCCAATTCCAGATTTAAATATAGGCCACAATCCTGTCATTGCTAGGGACAAATTCCCTGGACAATTCTTTCCAAAAGAGGAAACATTAAATGAGATGCCAGATAGTATAACGATCAACCAAGTGGATACTTCGTTGTACTATACTGTACCAGTGATATTAGAAAATGTCAAATTGGATGCTCTTATTGATACAGGGGCACAGGTAACAGTGTTTTCTGACAAACTTTTAGAGCTTTTTGATGAACACCCTCACATGTTGAAGGGCATTAAATTAAAGTACAAACAGTTGGCAGAGAATTAGGAACTATCTCTGGACAAATAGTAGGGCCCATGAAGATGAAAGTGGGAAAAAATTGGTACATCAGGAATTTTTATGTAGCCTCTGTTTCTACTCCAATTATTTTGGATCTTGATTTCTTGCATGAACAGGGTACCCAATTAGATCTGGCTAACAATATGATGTATTTGGGAAAAGAGAGGAAATTCCCTTTCAATTAAGACAATCACAAAAGAGGGAAGGAGTAAAGGTCAGGTTCCTGGAAAAAATAATAATTCCCTCCAATTCAGTGAAACAGGTCCAATGTGCTCTGAGTTCTACCATGTCAGAGTACATGATAGAACCAGAGTTAAAACCAAACTTGTTGATCCCCAGAACAGCTGATTCCAAAAATACAGATCCTGTTAAGACCTTCCGTAACCCTCTGCACACTGATGTCAATATGGCAAAGTTTTCAGCAGCAAATATTTCCCATAATGTAGTTTGATATTTAACCAAATATACCTTGTTTGACAGAGCTCTGTCCAACAAGATATAATTGGTTAAATTCATAGTTATACAAGAGAAAAACAGAGTGACTGGAGAAAATTTGGTTGCACTACCAGAGTGCTAGGGGTTAATATAGGAAATAAAGATATTGTAATGCATGCAGGTCAAATAGTTGGATAGGCTGTTGAACAGGTATTTCTCCCATTGAGCATTCTCCAGAATTTAATGAAGTTAATGTAACTGAAGTGGATTCTGGAGAAGTTACAGATAAGAATTTAGAGATGCCTGATCACATAGGGGAATTGTTTGAGAAATCCAAGACACTGTTAACAGTTGAAGAGTCTTCCAAGCTTAAACAACTACTGTTGAATACAGTGATGTATTTGCAAAAAATGAGTATGATTTGGGAAAACCAGAATGCACCGTACCCCGGCATGTTTTGTTGGTGAGGAAGAAAAATTATTGAAGGATATGTTAAAGGCTGGGATTATCCAGCCATCCATATCCGAATGGGCTTCAGCACTTGTTCTCATTCGTAAACACTGTGGCTCAGTAAGATGGTGTTTGGATTTCCGAGGAGTAAATGCCATTACAAGAAAGGACACTTACTCCATGCCCTTAATTGATGACTGTCTAGACACACTCGCTGGGAATACTTGGTTCAGTAGCTTGGATGGAAACCAGGCTTACCTTCAAATTCCAGTAACGAAGGAAGACCGTAAGAAAACAATGGCCTTTATAACCAAATATGGGCAGAGTGAATATCTCAAAATGAGTTTTGGTCTAACAGGAGCCCTGGATGCTATTCCCGAGTGATGAATTTAGTCCTTAGAGGGTTAACGTGGGATATTGCCTTGGCTTTTCTGGATGATGTGTGTGTGTTGGGCACAGATTTTGCAGATCATTTAAAAAATCTGAGAACTGTCTTGGATAGATTTCGGCAGTATCAATTGAAATTAAAGCCTAGAAAGTGTCTCCTGTTTCAACAAAAAATAGAGTTCTTGGGACGACTAGTTTCCTCCCAGGGAATGGAATTGGGGGATCTGGCTAGCCAAGTTATTACAGACTGGCCCAACCCCAAAACATCAAAGATATTGAGAGATTTTTGTGTCTTGCCAATTCCCACAGGGTATTTATAAAGAACTTTGCTACTTTAGCAGCCCCATTGTATAAAAGAACAGGTAAAAAGGCAGTGTTTGAGTGGGTGAATGACGAAGAAAATTCATTTTTGGCATTAAAAGCAGCCCTTGGGTCTCCTCCAGTTTTGACTTTTGCTAATAAAACTGATATGTTCATTTTGGACACTGATGGGTCTGATATAGCTATAGGGGCTGAGTTGATCCAATTACAAGATGGACAAGTAAGAGTCATAGCCTATGGGAGTTGTGGGTTAAGTCCCGAACAAAGGAAGTACTGCACCACTCGAAAAGAGCTTCTTAGTGTAGTGCGATTTACCCGCCAGTTTCAACATTTGCTATTGGGCAGACACTTTACAATCAGGACAGACCATAGTAGCCTTACTTGGCTCCTCAATTTTAAGAATCCAGAAGACGAACTGGATGGATGGATGGAGGAGCCAAGTCAGTAGGACTTCACAATTCAGCACCGTCCAGGAAAAAAAACATCAGAATGCTGATTTCCTATCACAACATCCAGAGGAAGACTTTTGTAAGAAATACAGAGCAGGGGTGCCATTAGAACAACTTCCCTGTGGGGGTTGTAGATATTGTAAGAAGGTAGACCAAAATTGGGGAAATTTCTTTGAAAATGTAGATTATTATTATTATTATTATTCCCATACCAAGCAATAGAAATCAAGCAGAAGTTAAAATAGCTTGGGTAGAAAAATACAATGATTCCAAAATGTGTTTCATGCAAAAACAGAAATATGTTCCAATATTGCTTCCAATGCAAGAGATTCTGTCAGATGAAACTTCAGAGAATATTTCAGACAATAGAGTTAGCTCCCTTGATGTGTTAAACATAGGAATTTCAGATAATAGAGTTACCTCCCTTGATATGCTACACTTAGGAATTGTAAATAAAACCCTCATAAAAACATTTGACCCTGGGGGAGGAGGGAATGTTTCAAATGAATTGGGGATAGAGCCTAAGGGGGTGGGCATTACAGTTATTACAGATGCTGATACTAATAATCCACAGGCAGGGGAAGATAGGGACCCACCTGAACTGGAATATGCTTTTAAGTGGTCACAAATATGAAGAAATTCTGGCAAAACAGAACGAAGATGTTGATCTAGAATTTCTTAGAAATTGGTTAGAAAAGGGGGAAATACCTTCCCCTGATGCTCTTTTTCAGGCAAGTGCCGAATCCAAACTGTTTTGGAATCATCGGGAAAGATTTTCCATGATTAGAAAATTGATATGCAAAAAGAGAAAAAATGGCCACTTGGTTTTGGTGATACCTCATCCCCTACGTTCGGAGATTTTATTGTCAAATCATGATCTGCCATTGGCTGGTCATCAGGGGATTAACCGTACCATGGAAAAAGTAAAATCTAGATATTATTGGCCAGGGTTAACTGCCAATGTTGAGACTTATGTTAAAGCCTGTATAGGTGTAATAAACAAAAGAAGCCTTCCTTTCAGTTCCGTCACAAAATGGTCCCATACCATGCAGGGTCCCCAATGGAACGTGTTCATTTAGATTTTTGGGCCCTTTACCAAAAACGTCAAGGGGAAATGAATACATTCTAGTAATAAGTGATCAATTTACAAAATGGATGGAGTGTATTCCCCTCCTGTCTCAGACGGCTGAAGAAACTGCGACTGCTGCAGTCAATGAGTGTTTCTCTAGGTTTGGCTGCCCATTGGAAGTGTATACAGATAGACAGGCAAATTTTGAAAGTGATTTATTTAAAGCTGTTTGTAAATTATTACAAATTCGCAAGGCAAGAACAACAGCTTATCGCCCATCATCTAACAGTCAAGTGGAAAGGGTAAATAGAACTTTAATGGATGCCCTTAGATGTTTTGTGGGAAACAAACAGTCCACCTGGGATTTACATGTCCTGCAGTTGGCAGGGGCATTAAGATCTTCGGTAAACAGAAGTACTGGATTTACTCCTAATAAAATGATGCTTGGAAGGGAAGTGGTACAACCAACAGATCTAGTTTTTGGTCCTTCTCCAAATGAAATATTTCAAAATGCAGCTGAATTTGTTTTTGCTTTGGAGAATTCTATTAGAACATCTCATAAATTGTCCCATGAAAAATTGAAAACTCAACAGAAAATAATGAGGAAATACTATGACACTACCTCAAAAACTCAGACAATTAAAGTGGGAGATGTTATTTATTTCCTTGATTTTGCAAGTAAACCTGTAAAAAATTAAATCCCATTTGGAAGGGGCTAGGAATAATTATTCAGTGCCTTTCTACATTTCTGTTTAAAATACAACTGATTAATAAATCATTAACAATGAATCATGACAAACTCAAACATTGTACTGATGGAATTTTACCACCTTGGATTGAGCGCCATAAAAATCTTTCAGAAAATAGAGGCTCAATGGTTCCACTGTACTGTATCTGTAAGAAGCCTGACACAGGGGCTTTCATGATACAATGTAACAGTTGTTTGGACTTGTTTCAGGGTTCTTGTGTGCAAGTGACTAAGCAATCGGCCCAGAGAATGGATCTGTATAATTGTCCACATTGTGAAATGGCTAATCCCCAATAATGATAAGTTTGCAGGGGGAACTTAGACACTTTTATTTTTTGTCTCTTTGCACAGCTTATAACAGATACCAGTTAAGGATATATAGTCAATATGAGTTCGGATGATGGAAGCCAATCCCCGAAGAGATCTTGGACTCAGGTCCAAAGGAAGGGTAAAAGATGGGGACAAGGACAAAGGAGGAGGGTCCAGAATTTTGATTATGACCTCAAGCACAAACCTGAGATGTCCATTTAAAAACGGACCAAAACCTACCAATGGTTAGGTTTGTGGGTGGAAAAAAGGTAGAGGAGACTATCTCCTCTGATTTAAGTTCAGGCTCAACTGGGAGAGGATGATGTTCTTTTTTTCCCCAAAATCTGTAGAATTGCCCCCCACCCCTAAGTTGAAGGGACCACCATCTGTGTGTCCTCTGCCAAGTTGTGGAGCTAAGGTAAGGCAGTTGTGGAACACTGCCAAGGGGATCATCTCCCCACTGCTTTGTGGATGCCACAGTCTGAAGGGCAATATTTCAGTCCTAAGACCATTGCCCGAGCTTTTGAGAGGATGACAACTCCCCTTGAGATGGGTTATTTAGGATTACAAGAATTGGTTAATAGGGAATATTCCCGATTCCCATTGGAGGTAACACCTCATTTTGTGGAACGTATGCAGAAGTTGGAAGGTCCTTTCGAGTGGGTGCCCAGTACTCAATTCCCTCCTGCAGGAAGTTTAGTTCACCTGGCAATGCCAGCTGGGTTGGTGCATTGGAGGATTCTAATGTTCCTTCAAATTAAAATTGAGGAGATGAGGAGATCACGTCCCTCAGGGAATAGGTTTCAAAAGCCCCTGAAGCGAGTGCCTCAGAGGGTACCCAGACTAATGGATCAGTGCAGTTCCAGGGTGATGTCTCTGGTGTCACCCCCCTTCAAAATGCCAAACAGTGGTCAGGGAGGATTTTCAATATTCGGTCACGAATGGTGGTGGAGGTGCCTGCCTGCTCAGTTGCAGATTCTTCAGTGGGAGATTCCTCGGCGGTTTCTTCAGTATTATCTCCCGCTAGACTTGCTTCTTTGGCTACTGGTCCCTCTGAGGTTCCCCCCATTTTTGCTTTGGCGGCTCCCACAGTTAGTTCCTGGGGGGGGGGGGGGGGGGGGTGGGGAGGTCAGTTAGTGCCTCTTCCAGTCTCTTCAACCATATCTCATTCCTCGGAGGGTCTGTCAGTCGTTTCTCCTGCCATTTCCTCAGTAGTTAGTCTCATGGTGGGAGGTAATCCAGGTCTTCTTCCTGCTGATACAACAGCTAGTGCTTTGTCAGGAGTCCCTCCAGGCTTTTCTCCTGCTAGATCTTCCAGGGAATCTTGTTCCAGGAATCTGGTGGACACTCATTTTCATTGAGATAGGGTTCGCCAAAGGTTTCCGGAAAACCAAATTTGTCAGCTAGGGAGTAGAGGTGGGAGGTTAAAAATAACTGAGACCGACGATAAACTGAAAAACCGACTTTCTCGGTTATTTGAATGTCATGTGAGAATTACGTTTTTACATGTTTTTTTTCTGAAACAATGGCGGCAATTACGGGTCGAGAAGAGCCCTACATGGGAACACTTTATCAAAACTGATAAAATTTCAAAGTCGGCTGAGTGTAAATATTGTCATAAATATATTTTTTGTGAGCATGGAAACACCAGTAATTTGACAAGGCACATTGAGTCGATTCTTAAAGTTTGTTTATATTATCTCCAAGTGTCCAACGACTCGACAAAGTTTTTACACACTCAGGGAGAGTTTATTCAATCATTATTTAGTTCATACAACTTAATTTTTTTCTGTTATTTTGGTTTAGAAACTGTTTAATAAAAAAACCGAAACCGAAACCGCAACCCGACTCTTTTATTAAAAACCAAGTTGTAACCGAAACCGACCCAAAATTCAATAACCTCCCAGCTCTACTAGGGAGGTTCTCTCCCTTAATGGTGGTCAACCTACAGCTTGTCCTTTGCCTGTTGTAGGTGGGGTGATAGTTTGCTGTGATCCGTCCACCTACCCTAGGCCAGAGGAACTTCTCGTGGGATCCTGGTATGAAGGCGGTGATTGGCCTTCATCCCCGTCATGTAAGGAATATCCCCCTGGTAGAATTAGAAAGCCTCATGTTTCCAATAATGGGCTTGCTCCCATATGCTGCAGGTTTAGGTGAGGTGGGGCTTGATAGAACGGAGCCGGTTGATACATGGTATCAGCAAGGTTTGGTATTAGCTGGGTTGTTGAAGTTGGCAGCTTTGGCTAAGCCTGTTGTGCTGCACTTGAGGGGTCCCTCAGGAGATTACTTGGGGAGGGAAGTAAATTCCCTCGCGCTCCTGACGATGATGGATAGCGTAGGTAGGCAACAAAAAATTCACCTACATTGTTTCACCTCCAGTAGGAATGTGGTCGAGAGATGGGTAAACCACTTCCTTAATGCATACTTCAGTATAGGCCCAAAATGTTTACACTTTAATCCAGAACAGTGGGACAGTGGGACAGTGTAAAAGCCATCCCGCTAAATCGGTTGGCATTGGAGTCTGATGCTCCATATTTCCAGGGGAAGATGAATTTGGTGGTAGGGGGCACTCCTCTCTATTTTGGGGAAGTTACATTGAAAAATGCTATGGAGTTGCAGATGTCCTTGGGGGTGGTGGTGGCCTCGGTCAAACAGAATGCTTGTACCCTCTATGGGTTCCCTTCCCCATAAAATAAGTGTTGCAAAGCAAAATATCCATATATTCAGATAATTTCGGATGGATTTTGGAAATTATAGCAGGAATTGAATTTTAGGCAATGCAAAGGCATGCCCTCAAAGAATTATTATGCTAAAAATTGATAATTATGTTTCCAGAGGTTTTCCGAAATTAGAATAACAAGAGTTCCAGACAGATTTTTCCGATATCATATTGAATTTTGTACGAGGACTTGAGATAGTTTGGGACCTGTTAAGGCACTTCTAACATGAAGCTGTATCACTAC